>OU015503.1:42293448-42565948 GCA_907164885.2 Dolomedes plantarius | reverse complement strand
AGAACATTTTACCATGTTTTAATATCAATAGATTTTGATTTGTGCACCTTTTGTAGCACGACAAACATCTAAACAGTAATCCAGTTCTCTCCAAGAGTTTCATAGCATATAAAGAGTTATTAGTGTATATAAAAAAAAAATTGTGTACAAACAAAAAAAACTATATAAACAAAAATTGAAACTGTGGATTAGTTGAAGAAGTGTATCATTACAGTAATTCGTCACTTGCAGAGAACTGGATTACTATTTAGACGTTTGTCATGCTACAAAAGGTGCACACATCGAAATCTATTGATATTAAACTTGGTGAGATGGTCTTTCTATTTAAATAAGTTTTTAAAATTTTAATGGGTAGTTCCATTAAAAATAAGCCATAACTTTTGGATACTTTTAGCCCGGACACCCTGTATATTAGGAAAGTTAAACCGAAAAATTCAGAAAATGTTCTTTAGCATGAGAGACAATTTTAACTGCATCTCAGTTGGCAAATTTTAAAATATCCACTATCTGCTGAAAAGTTTTACACCTTGCATTGCATTTTTCTATTGGAGACATAAACATTCTTTTATAAGTTCAGGCCTCATAGTCCTCCTATATTTCCTATATTTTCTCCATTTGGCAGATATTCTCCTATATTTTCACACCAATTCCTATATTTTTTTACATCTACTATTAGACGCTATCCAAAAATTTAAAAATTCATACCTCCACAAAACATTATGTAAAAAGTGGAAGATTGTTTCTGATTTAACTCACTAGCTGGCTGCACTTATGCATATGTTTGAATGCTGTGAGCTTTGAGCGATTTTTTTCCTCCCCTTCTCCTCTCTTATTCAACAGCAAGTTTTGATTTAGGAAAGTTGTCCATTATTGGAGTTAAGCCTAAAACCATGCTGCAAGCACATTGAGACACCAAGATTTTGGAATGAAGACCGTAACCAAATTGTTAGTCATTCCCTGCGTGCTTTTGAACTGGGTCAGGCTAAAGCAAATATTTTGAAAGACAAAATATTTTTGACACTTGCACTTAATAAGTTACCAGTTAACAAATTGTTAGCCCTAAGCTCTGATTGACCACCTGTTAACCAAAACTGCCTTGAAGAAATTTGACAAAGGACTTAAAGATAGATTGTCTGCCTCTTATCAGAGTAAGTTCTTGTAACTTGCATATTGTGCACAATTCTTTTAAGCATGCAATGACTCATGCAGCAAATCACTGGAACAATGAAGATTTTTTGGATACTGTATTTAAATTTCTACATAAATATCCAGCTCGCATAGAAGATTTCCGAGGCGTCCAAATCGAAGTTGGGACTGAGGAAGAAATGATAATGAGATTTGTGAGTAATAGGTGGCTGACACTATACCAGTCATTAGTAGGATTATTAACCAGTGGGAAGCATTAAAAGAATATTTCTTAAAATTAATATTTCTTAAAAGTAGAAGAACCGTTGATTCATTTTCTTTATGATGAACTTTGCAAGTTAATAAAAAGTCTTTTAACAAGGGTTGTAAAGCCTGAGAAAATGCAAGAATCTATATCCAGATTACTTTCTCTTGACCTGAAAAATTCTGATAATGTACTACAAGCAGAAAAGATTTCTGTTGGTTTTCTTGCCAAAAAAGAAGCTCCGAAACTTAAAGAAAAAGATAGGAAATATTTTTTTGGAAGCAAAAAATTTCATTATTGCTGTTATTGATTATTTATTAAAACACTTTCCTTTAAACAATGTATTGCTGAAAAATATTCACATTTTATATCCATATGTAAAGCATGAACAGCATTCATTACGATGCTTGACAAAAGTTGCTGAACAGATGCCTGCTGTAAATAAGAAAGAGGATATCAATAAAGTATGTGAAGAGTGGAAAATTTAAATGAATGAGGAAACTGATGATAATTTAGTCAATATAGAAAATCTCCCAGGTTGCACCAAACGAATTGATGATTACTGGTCGACTCTACTACAAATAAGAAATAATTTTGGCAGTGTCAAATATCCTTACCTCTCTAAATTCATTAAAGCAGTATTGAGTATATATCATGGACAGGCTGATGTTGAACGTGGTTTTTCTGTAAATTGTCGCTATGTGACAACTTCTTGTGCTTCTTTGAACGAAAAGACAATTAACAGTGTTCGTGCAGTTGAGGCAGAAATCAGAAGCAGAGGCGGTGATGCAACAAAAATTCCCGTCTCTCCCAAGATGTTAAAATATTTTAGAGAAACCTACAAGATGTATAAAGAATACTTAGAAAAAAATAAAAAGGAAGAAGAAAAAGAGGCTTTAAATTCAAAGAGGAAATGTGATGATGAATTGAAAAATTTAGAAGTGAAGAAAAAACATTTACAGAAAGCAGTGGATTCTAGTCATTCTTTAATTGGCGAAGCTAATACGAGACTATCAAAAGCAGTTCAGAATAATAATATGGCAGAAGTATGCTCTGAACAAGTCCTTCTACAGTCCGGGCACAAAATGCTTACTGAAAAGGGAGAAGAACTCAAAAAAGTTGAACTGCAAATTAATATGTTGGCAATAAAAGTTAAAAAATAATTTTTGTTTTTACATCTGTAATATGTCCATTCAGCAAGCATCTAGTACATTATTAAACTTCTGTTTATAAATTGTTTTGCATTTATTAAATATAGATTATTTTACTGGCACCCAATTGGGGCTATGACTTCACACATTGTAGAATCGTGCTGATAATGGTACTCAGTTTTGTTTGTGTACATGCGCTCCAACAAACTACTTTCTACTTAATTCCTATATTTGCTTTTAAACTCCTATATTTTTTTCTTTTAAACTCCTATATTTTTTCTTTAAAACTCCTATATTTTTTTCTTCCCTTGCTATGACCCCTGTAAGTTGTAAGTGGGATTTTTTAAAAATTCAAATTTGTATACAATATATTTACATTTTCTATAAATTTAATTGCAAAAAGCTTTTAAAAAAAGATGTATATAGAAATGCTTGAAAGGAATTTTACGGAAAGAAGTTATGCAATTGAAATAGAATTCAATCTGATGAATGTTTTTCTCATTATAAGGTAACTGCCATGTTGTAATAGAGAAAATGAAGTAAGCCAGAAATATAACCACAGTAAATAAATAGCAAATATTTAAGTTTATTACTTTTCAGTAGGTTACATTACAACAGATTTGTTCCCATAACCTTTAAATATATGCTTCTTGAAACACAAAATAACAAAAAATGTACATTATACATGAAGTCCATAACTATGCCCATTTTTTACTTTTTTTATAGCATACAAATACTGAACGCAAGTATAAAGTTATAACAAAATGAAGTGTAAAAACATGAAATACATCTAAATAAATTCTTCTGTTGCCAATTGTTTACTAATGCATACAAGCAATATCTGCTAACAGACAATACATTACTGAAACACAAATTCTTTGTTTAGGTAAACACAAATAAGTAAAACATATTTATAAAGTGTTATCTACGGTGAAACTTATGAATGTTAGTAGACTTGTTTAACTTCATGTGAAACACTTACTTTAAATAGTAAAAAATTATAAACAGTTGGTCCCATTATATATTTTCTTAAAAGATTTTCTGTAATATCTATCATTGCACATTTTACTCCTGAGCCTGTCCTGTAAAAAGACATAAATGAACTATTTTTATGAGAAGGACACATTGTTAATTATGAATATGCTTTAAATATAGTGTATATTTACATTCCTTGGCAGTATAGCTAGATACATTGAAATTTTTTTCTCCAAGAAATTTTTTAATGTTCATATTTTCTTTAGACCCATTTAAGTTATATAAAAAAATAAGTCTCAAGGGTTGGTGAGGAATTCACTTAACTGTGTACTAACATCAGTGAGCTGCCGTTTTCTACCTTGTGGATGTGGAAAAAACTTTAAGCATTCAGATATTTTAAACTTTTTAAATCAGTGGTTCCCAACCTGGGGGGGGTCATGGATGGTTAGAAAAAAATGCGTCTAACTATTTTACTAGTGTTACTTACGTTTTTAGGTCTCAGGGAAGGAGGGGGGAGGGTGTTCCAGACATAAAAAGGTTGAGAATCACTGGAATAAACTGATGTAACATGACAGCTTGGTAAAAATTACTGTCATCTGCTCAAAAGAAAAAAAAAACCCCACTGGCAATGAATAAAGCTTTGTAAGAGGTTTAGGGGATTCACTCTGTAAACATTTCACTGTTATAATTCTCTTTTCTAATTCTTTTTTATCTTCTTTCTCTTTGTATTAAGAGTTTATTAACAATTTAATCAAATTATTTAAATCACCTGTTACCCCATGTCAAGTGCATTGTAGTAAATCTTTTATCTCGTAAATGAAACAAAAGCACTAACCACAAGAAGTATAATTTAGAAGTTATTAAACATTAATCAGCTATCATTCTTACTTCTGGGAAAGAAATATATAATTAGAATCATTTAATTTTTTTCCCATGTACTCCATTATTCCAGTTTGCTACAATCATTAATAAATCTTTTGACTTATCTAAGGCAAAAGTTTTTGCAGAAATGCATTCATGTCTGTATTTTCAAAATGTAGTACTTTTCGTGTGGTTGTCCCTGTAAAAATTTTTTTAAAAACCATGAATAATATTAACTACATTCAGTATTTATTATAAGTTAATTTCAGCATTTCAATCAGGATGTAATTCAAAAACATTAAAAATGTTTCATAGTACATATAAAAAAATATTAATGTATCAAAAAATGTATAAAATGTGATTTTTAAACTTATTTGTACTTTTCTTACAATTTGGAAAATTAAGCTCCACTGTATATTAAAAATTATTTGTATTATCTGCAGCCCAATTGGTTTTCTTTTCAATATTATTTAAATTTTACCATTTTAATCAAGCATCTAATCTTTTTATTAAACAAACAATATAAAAAAATATCTGTTAACTGTGATAAGTAGTGAGTGAATGTTATATAGGCCAAAATATATATTCAAATGCAAATCATAGCAACAGAGTTGAATAATCAATCAATCTGAAATCACGATTGGTCATATATGCTTCAATCACAGGATAATATCTGTTAACTGTGATAAATAGTGAGTGAATATTCTGTAGGCCAAAATGTATATTCAAATGTAAATCATAGCAACAGAGTTGAATAATCAATCTGAAATCATGATTGGTCATACATGCTTCAATAACAGGATAATATCTATCAACTGTGACAAGTAATGAGTGAATATTCTATAGGCCAGAAATGTATATTCAAATACAAATCATGGCAGCAGAGTTGAATAATCAATCAATCTGAAATTATGATTGGTCATACACACTTCAATCACAGAAATAATTCTTCTCAAGCACCAAACTTTTCCCCCTGATTTTTTCCTAAATTTGATGACCAAATACACATGTAAAGTTGAAAGCTCTCAGAATGCAAGTGTTAGACTAGGACTAAAGTAGTTATTACTCTTTTAGCTTTGAATTGACTGCTGTCGCCTAAAATGCACCTATGACGATCCTATAACAACAGAGGCAATTCTCAAATTATGTAGTAAGTAGTATTACTGAATGAAAGCTTCTTATAATAAAGAATGAAAAATACATCCAACCTGGTGGTATATTTAGTTTTATAGTGATTGCGCCAGAATGCATGTGTGACAAAGCCACATCATTCAGAGGTTGTTTTAAGCATAGTTCACAATAAATATTTTCTCTGTACAGAATGTGAACTTAATATCAAAAATCAAGTTTCTATTATAATTGAGACACACCAATAAAAATCTTGCAGCCATTTCAGACCAGTGACAATACTCGCACACTTGAAGATAATTAATTAGTCATGGTTATTCAAAGTAAACACTGTCCTAAACACATTTGCAAAGACTGAAATAATTCCTTGTTCATGTAGCATGGCAAAAATGATGAACACAAGAGCTCTCGGAGTCACAAGCATTTAGTGAAATTCTGAATAAGGTTTGTTGGAGTAAACATTAATCAAATATTTACAGCAATGAGTCAGAAGATGTTTGTCTCCATTGTCAAAATCTCCGTTCATTTCTCTTGTATAAATATCCATCCCGTATTGCCCATCTTCAGTGAAATTCAGGAAGAATGTCACAAGATCACCTTCCACTGTCTGTGTAGCATTTTTTGAAAGCCTCTTTTCTTCTACTCCATTTTTATGCAATGTTGCCATGAAATCTGTGAGAGGCCTTGACATGCGAAATTGGATTTCCAATTCCCTGGGGGCGAATATCAAGGCATCTTCATGAGTAATTGGTATCAATCCAAAGAGTCTTGTTGCTTTCATGGGTCCCCATTCACCACTAGCACAATCTGGTAATGGTACCATGACTGTTTGCAAGTCTTCACATACTATCTTGAATTTGCAGACACTTTTGAATTTCATGGGTTCCCCTGTTAAATATTCACGAGGCGTAACAGCATTGGCGAATATGTCCAAAAGGAGAGATCCACTGCAGGGGGCATGTACCCTGAAGGCCACAATGTTACCAACGACTGACTGCATGACAAATCTTTTAAGGCTAACTGCTTCATATGTATCTACATCTGTGTCATAAAATTTCAAATTGTAATGGAAAATCAGGCTTGAAGACATGCGTGATGGCATTGAAATCCTAACAGTGGCTGCACCTGTACTGTCTGTGCTGAGGACGGCTTTTGTTTCTTCATCAGGGAAATAAAGGCCATATCTAAAAGAAAAAAAATATTTATACATATGAGTAGGTATAATTAGGTCCTTTTCTACATTACTAGTAATAAGAATGTTTTAATATGATCACAAAATTTGTAAATCTAGAAAATAAAAAGTTTAAGACCAAAAATGCTGTACTCTTTTCCTTAACTCAATCTAAAACATAAGCTGCAACATATAGCATAATTTCTAAACAGATCAACTACGGTACAATAAATGTAATCCTAAACTGACATAGATGTATAAATGTATCACAAGACTGAGTCAAAGTTCAGAGACACTTAACGGGAAAAACAAAAGAAACAAACGCCTGTACTTAGACTCAAGAGTATAAATTATTCTAAAAGTGGTAACTTGTCATGTTTAAGTAACAGTGCATCTAGTGCCTGAATAGTAGTTTGATGGTAGCTAGAAACATTTGATTTGGAGAAAGGATTTGGCATGCCTCCGAACTTCATCTATGATGCTCTGTCTCACTTTTGAAAGATCTTCATTTGTAAAACTATAGAAAGGGAACAGCACAAGAAATCAGCAGCTGTTTGAGTTGTATACTAAATGGTTTAGAAGTTCATTTCCTTGCAAATAATTTGTTAAATGTCTCTTGAGTTTTCAGAGACTGGTACGAAAGACAGCTCTGAAGCACTTGTCTTTGAACTGAATTTCTCGATTGAACTACTAAAGATATTTCCAATACATCGCTGATATTGGCTTTCCCTCTAAAATTAGCTACAGCAAAAGAACTTATTGCCTACTTCCTTAGAAAAGATAATTTTTAAACTAAACTACACTCTTTAAAAAAAAAATCTGACGCATCAAGAAGGGGTAGTGCAAATTGGACACAAATTGATATCTGTGTATCGGAGGTAAAATACACTAAGTCACATTTATTAAATTTTACAGGAGAGCTCAATGAAATTCCTTTAGTGCTCTTTACCTCGATACAATGATAGGACATGGTGCCGTTTTCAACTGGCAAGGTCTCTTCTATATATATATATATATTCGAGTTAAAGCTTTGCACCACTTAAATTTATCAAAAAAATATGAAAGAATAAAGATAAACAATCTACTTTTAAAAAATGGACTTGGTGTCCTTTACTTCCGGCACACATATATGCATACAGGTTTCGACGGAAAATGAAAAAATTTAAAGTTTGGCGGCCAATGAATGAACATGTGACGCTGCAGCGCATCTTAACTGCGCAATTGGCAGGATATTAAAGAGGAGAAATTTCGATTCCAGATCATAAATTCTTTGCGAATTTTATTCCGTGTACTCAAGCAGGCAGTAACTATGCCTCGCATACAGGAGAGCGAACAATATGTGCAGATGTCAGCATTTGAGAGAAGACGGGTAGTTGGGCTCAAAGAAGCGGTTGGTCTAATCGGCGAATCGCTCGACATTTCGATAGGAGCGATGCCCCTATTAGACGATGTTCTCAGGAATGGGTGAACCATGGCCGAACACAGCGTCAAGAAGGAAGCGGTCGGCCTAGAGAAACGACAGAACATGAGGAGCCAGCAATCGTCAGAGCGGCTCTCACAGCCCCAGATTCGTCATTATCGTCGATCGTAAGTGCAACTGGTGCTTCAGTGACCGCAAGGACCATTGATAGGCGGCTCAGAGAAAGGGGGCTGAGCTCACGGCGCCCATTCCGCCGACTACCATTGATCTCTGTACACCGACAAGCCCGTTTGCAGTGGTGTCGGGCACATTCGACCTGGAATGTCACAGACTGGAGTAGAATTGTCTTCAGTGACGAGTCCCGCTTCGAATTGAGCCCCAATGACCAGCGAATACGTGTCTGGAGACGCCCTGGACAGCGGTGGGATACCAACCTGACTGTCATTCGCCATTTGGGCCGACAACCAGGAGGGATGGTCTGGGGTGCCATTTCATTTCATAGCAGGACCCCTTTGGTTGTCGTCCGCGGCACACTTACAGCACAGCGGTACGTCGACGATATTCTACGCCCCGTTGTGTGCCCTTCATATCACGCCATCCTGGGCTTACATTTCAGCAAGATAATTCCCGCCCGCACACGGCGAGAGTTTCTACTGCTTGTCTTCGTGCTTACCCAACGCTACCTTGGCCAGCAAGGTGGCCGGATCTCTCCCCTATTGAGCACGTTTGGAGCATTATGAGCAGGGTCCTCCAACCAGTTCGGGATTTTGACGATCTAAAGAGCCTATTGGACAGAATTTGGCACGATATCCCGCAGGAGGACACCCGCTACCTCTATCAATCAATGCCAAACCGAATAACTGCTTGCATAAGGGCCAGAGGTGGACCAACGCGTTACTGACTTTTTCACTTTGTAAAGCTCTTGAAGAAATCATCCAATTTTTCTCAAATTGTAAAGATTTGTTTTTCTGTACATGCACATCACACCTACCGATTTTCGTCCCATCCTTTTTTTTCTTTTTCTTTTTTTTTTTTTTGGGGGGGGCGGGGGTCGTCGTCTAAGAGTGTATTTGTTAATACCGCTGTATAATGTGGCTTGACTACAAAGAGCAAACAATGTTTATTAATAAAATCTATTTAAATAGTTAAAGAGACACGAACTAATTCTCTTCAGAACTTAGACATTATGGTCTAGTAAGTAGTAAACTTAAGTTAAAGGCGTGGTCAAATCTCGCGTTGAAAAAGTTACACTACAGTGCTTCACAATACAGCTAATGTTTAATTTCGAAAATTTAAAGAAGAACCATGATACAGAATGTGTATGACAAACTGCATGCAGACTTTTAATTTAACATAATAAAACCGCTCAATTCACGTTTCAAGAGCATGAAGCTTTTCATTGCCAAATGCTACCAAACCTAGTTATGCAGTGCCCTGTTACGAATGTGTTGAATCATTTTATCTACTTAAAACAGATCAGTTTGAATCTGTCATCAGTCTAAGCATGCGCTTCTACGCTGCAAATACCTCAAATAATTGAATAGATAGAACGTGATGAACGGAATTCTATAATCGCTTAACGAAAGTCGCTTTTACTGTTTTCACTATCCATAATGAATCCGAAGAAGATTTTCGCTTTTACGAAAAAAGGGGGAAAATATGAAATGCGAGGATAAGATTCTGTCTTCGTTTTGCAGGGAAAATAGTATAGACGTTGGCGACCTGCCAATTAAAATGTATTCAAAGGACAGTGAGAAGTTATCAGACTAATTGAATGGGTTATTTGGAAAAGGGAACATGTCCAATGCACACGCCATTAGACATGTTTACAGTCCGACCACGGAAGCTAGGTCCCTGGAAGCTGTTACGCATGCGCGAGAAAAGCTAGTCTACTTAGAAAATAGGGGAAAACGTCATATTTTCGGATGTGTTTGTTTATGAAATACGGAATGTATTTCAGACTGCTTTTTGTCCGCAATTTTAAAGTTATTTTTTAAAACTTTATTTTTGATCGAATATGTGAATAATAATTTCAAAATAATAAAAAGAAAGAAGCAAATCTATTTAAAAAATAGGAGTTTTATAGGAGTGGATATTTTCGGATTACATTACAATCAAAATTATCTAAAGCTACGTTTTCGGTGGTTCTTTTTTTCTGACGTTTCCTCGGAGATTCAAATTTTGGAGTTTCTTCACCCTTTGCTTCTCTGCGTATTCTTTTTACACTGGACATTGATATCCCGGTCATTTCACTAGCTCTCTTTAGGGATTGCGAAAGTGGAACAATAACATTTCCTTCTAGTGCTTCTTTATCACACAATTTAATTACATTGTGTATTATACGTTTACAATCACTACGGAACGGCTTATTCCGAGCAGTTGTGTTGGGTAAATGATCCAGTAATTTTAATATAATAATCAAAATAACAGACGAGGAAAAAGCAAGCAAGCGCAGTTAGTAACCGATTCTAAAGAATGTCGAGAGAATACGAGACTTTTCCCCCTCCTTCCTCAGCAGCCTTACCTACAGAGTGAATAGAATCGTGTTGGCACTATGCCAACCATGGTTCTTCGTACTGTGGTCGGACAGTACCTTTTCCCTTTTTTAAATCCTCCTCCGCCCCAGTTTGTTTACTGCCCTAGCTCCCGTAATTCAACCTTCCTCACCCTTATCACCTCAACAGTATTTTTGTGAATAAGAACTTCTTGCAGAAGATATGTTTGAAGAAGAAAATGTTTTTACAGAGAAACGCACTTGTCACGAAACTACTGTTGCGCAATTAGAACTACCTTCAGTGAGCGCATTCTGGTTCCTGTGGCGAAGGTGAAAATTCACAATGGAATTACCAAATTCATTTTTTTTTAAATAACCGACCTGGGGGAGGGTTCAACTTTAAACTTATCGGTGCTAACTCAGACTTTCATGCAGTAAGAACCGATACACTGATAATCCGAGAAGACAAATTTTGACTAATGGTAGATACTGTTGAACGAGGGCCAGAGGTAGCCTAGTGGTAGCGTGTTGGCTTTCGGTACTGAGGGTGCTCGGATCGAATCCCGACAAGAGCCATTAAATACCTTCGTGTCTAGGCCGGATATGGACACGTTAAATCCGTAGACCGGGAAGTCTTTTGAGGTCTGGGTGGGGAATGTACGATCCCCCCAGATGTCACCCCCAAGGGGTGCTCGGTCAAAATTGAGGTGGCACCTGGCTAAAACGGACTCCGACCCCTGTGGTGCCATTATAAACCGGAGCAGCACCCCTCGGCCCGCATGACTATATGGATCTGGTCTTGAATACATTCCAGCCAGGGGGCATAAGCAACAACAACAACTATTAAACGACTAGTATATAACCCCCGTCAAAAATGACGGAATGTTGATCAGCGTTTCCTTCTCATAATAGTGATGCGACATCGATAGCAAAACATCGATGTTTTGAAACGTCGATATTCAATATTAAAACATCGATGCTAATAAAACATCACCCAAAAACCATCGATGTTTTTAAACATCGATGTTTTAGAACATCCATTTTTTTAAACTGGTTTAGTAATCTCTAACATTAATGCTACTTCCGTTAGTCGTGGGGGGAGGGGGTGATTTAATTTTACTCTCTGATTGGGCAGGCACAAATGACAAAAACTTGGTTGCTTTGAGCTACATTGATGACTCAAAATTCTCGGTGTAAATACCGCCATGTTTTGCCTTCAAATGTCCAGATAAATTTGTGGTATTGCCAGAAGTTTTGAGGGACTTAAGGCAAATATTGCATTTCGCTAATTTGTTAGTGGTTTTGTAAAAATATTTCTAAACGGTACTTTTGGGAGGCATCTTACTAATAATATTAACGTCAACTTATATAAAACCAGAACAAAACAAAAACTTAAATGGATGCACTCGTGTATATACTATTTGTAAAATATAAAAGGCAAAGTCTGTGTGTGTGTGACCGAGTTTTTGTCTGCTCGCGGCGCAGCGCAAAGACGGTAGGTCGGACAGTCTTGAGATTCGACACGAAGATGCCTCCCGAGGTCTCATTATGCACCTCGAAGCCCTTTTTTCGATTTTTTAATTAGATTTTCCGTAATTAAATATTTAGTCGCGATTTGGAGCTCCCGGACGAGTAAAAGCTCCGTAAATCCTAACGTATCCGTCCGAGAATTTTTTTTTTCGGACGAGCCTATACGGGAAAGATGACACTATACGGAAATCACAATTAAAATTGTCTGTCTTAATTTATCGATTAATTGTGATTTTTTTTCGATCACCTGTACGCACCCGTTTTTCGGAAAAAAACGCGATTTTGTCCGTGACCCTTTTTTCCAAATTGTCGAATCGATACGTAAATATCGTTACATTTTTACGAATTTTTTATCTCAGAGACCCTAGACATCACAGTTTCGAAAGCCAGAACCAAAATTAATTTACAAATTGTAGTTTTTTTTTAATAATTTATTTTATGATTCGGAAACTCTTGCGAGAAATCTCATTTTGGAGATTTCGTTCTTCATTTCCGGACGAAGGTACAGCTGGTGAAAACAGGAGAATAACCAGTTTTTCGACGTAATGCACGTGATGTGTTGGGGCGTTTGTTTTCTATGAGGGATTGAGTGGTTAAAGGAAATCGATTACTATTGCAGTGATAATCGATTAAAAAATCACATTTAGTAATGCCGTAATTTTTTTTGGCCAGCACTTAGTTAATATCATATAATTTGTGGTGTATTTGTGGAAAAAATCTATGAAGATTTCAAAGAATTTCAGCATGTGGAGGATGTGATATATTCGCTTTCAAGGAAATCGATTACTATTGCAGTGATATTCGATTAGTAATCCTATGTCAAAAATTTTGCCAAAATGTGCCAGAAAGGATTAAATTTATATGGGTAAAATAATGTATCGTGGTGAGGAAAAGGATGACAGCGACGCCCATTAACAAAGGGTTAAGGCTACTAAAAAATTGGTAATTACATTACCCGAGCAACGCCGGGACGGGTACAGCTAGTTTGTAAAATAAAACCCGATGGAAGGTTCTGGAGTGTCAGGAACATTCCAAGCGCTCTGATTGGTTCATTGGTTGTTAATTGCCATTTGTCTGTTTGCTAAGGAATCATTCCCCCTTTTGTATTCGTCCTTTTCAGAATTCAGACTTACATTTACTGAGTGTGAAAATTATGCTACGTGGTAAATTTTTTTTATTTCGGTACTTTTTCATTAAAAAAAAAAATATCGAGACAACGTAAAACATCGAGCACAAAACATCGATGTTAAAAAAACATCGGCTTCAATAAATTGATGTTTAAAACATCGATGTTTTTATGAAAACATCGATTTTTTGAAAACATCGACATCGATGTCGCATCCCTATCTCATAAGAGTTCGTACGAACAACAACAACAAAAAAAAGCATGAAGATTCTGTTTTTGAATGTAATGAAGAAAGATTTTAAACATAGACTGGCGAGCAAGCCATCTTGCTTTTCTGTTTCTAATTAATCGATGTCTACGTTCAAGAGGTGATTCATCATTTTCCTCGGGCATTGCTGAAAATTGTACTTAAACAGCAGTAAACAACAAAACAAAACTAAACTAAACCAAAACTGTTTCAAAAGTGAATGACTCACCACACAGCAGGCATTGCTGAAAACGATACTTAAACAGCAGTAAACAACAATAAAATAAAACGTGAAACACAATTTAATTAACATTAAAATTAAACATTAAAAATGTAGTTATTTAAAGGGAAAATTAAAAACCATGGAGTAGAATGAACTCGAAATTCAAGTGAATGAATCAATTGAATAAATGATTCTTTTCAATGGATATTTTAATTTGAAGATATTTCAAAAACTAAACGGTTTTGAGCTAGGGTGTTCACTTGAAATTTTCATATTTTTTAAAGGGCTTTCAAAATATGTCACTTTTGTAGTATTATTTTTCAAGAAAAATTTCAGAAAATGGCGTCGCAATGTTAAGATGTTCCCGACTCAGTGGCGTAGCGAGCATAACTGGCGCCGCCCCCCCCCCGCAAAACATATATTAATATAATATATAGACCTTATATTGGCGCCCCCCCCGAAAACATATATTAATATAATATATAGACCTTATATTGGCGCCCCCCCCGAAAAACATATAGTAATATAATATATAGACCTTATATTGGCGCCCCCCCCCCCCGAAAAACATATAGTAATATAGTATAGACCTTATATTGGCACCCCCCCCCCCGAAAAACATATAGTAATGTAATATATAGACCTTATATTGGCGCCCCTCTGCATGTGGCGCCCGGGGCATGATAGACCCCCTTGCTCCCCCCTCGCTACGCCACTGTCCCGACTTGGTCCGTCCCGGAATGGTTATCTACTCTTTTCTACTCTAGGCTTTTATATAAGTAAAGATAGGGAAAGGAAGTTAAAGTCATAAAAAATTATTTGAAAGCAACGATCTCGCTTAGTGTTATTTAATAACCCTTTATGACTCGTTTATTGACTTCACTTCGTTTTTCTCAGTTTTAAATGAAATTAAGGGTTGCCATTTTATTCCTTGGATCGGTAGAATGTCATCGAAGATCGAGATGGTTTAAAGCACACAAAAAAAAAAAAAAAAAAAAAAAATTAAAAAAAAAAATTGAGATTTTTCCCCACTTTACTAGTGCCAACCTTTCATATTAATAAAACTTAAAAAGATTTACTCACCTAAAGAACAATGAACGAACAAATGGAAGCTCTTCAAATTCTGACAATGAAATAGGAATTTTCAACAACTGCCACTCTTGCTGTAGCGGGAAAAACTCGTAAATGAATTCCTTGGGGTCAGTCAAGAAGTAATGGTCGTCGTATTCATAGCGTAGGCTGTCTGATTTCCCCCGGCTTCCTGGCTTCGGAACTTCTTTAGCGTTCACCAAGTGTCTGGCTCCCCAGTTGCACTGAACGAACCTCCAAGCTCCTGCTACGTAAACGGCATTCCACGAATTTCGGAATCGACTGTCTTCAAATTTTACTCCCGGCTGGTACCCAGCACTCTTCGAATAGCCTTTGATGACGACGCAGTGAAGACCAGCGTAACTGAAAGAGATATTCGTTAATCACTTATTTTCAGAACAGAACTGAAAAATATGCATTTACTAATATGCGATTATAAAAATACTAGGTGTCCCGTGCGAAACTTTCGCATGCGATCTAATTTTTTCTCTTCGACTTTCACATCCTTTATTTTGATTTAAGACCTTTGTTTTGATTATCCTTTAATTATGAGACCGATTAACTTTCCCTTGATAGCATCGTAGAATATTTTCATATGCAATTCAATTGTGAGCATAGAATAGAATAAATAAAATTAAACTCAAAAAAGGCATACCAAGGGAAAATATCACTCATAAAATGTTCTTCAGGGGGAAAAATAGATTTTAGTCCAAACAAATTGTTTTTACATGCAAAAAAAGAATAATGTACACCTATGCGGATGTTGCCAAGAAAGAAACTTATTAATTCACAGAATGGCAATAAAAGCAAACAATTTTAAAATTTGAAGTTCAGTGATCACGCACACGCCATCTAGAGATAGAAAAAAATGTTTATAATGTTTATACTTCGATTTTTAAACAAATAATACAATGTGTAATTCTAAATTAACAATTCGTCAGAAGCGGAGATCTTAATCTTTAAAATGGTATCTCATTTATCGATTTTGTTTAAGTATGAAGCCAGAAAAAAATCACCTTCTAGAAATAATATACATAGATAGTGGGTAAATTATCGTACTTTAACATGAGAATTGAAATTCTGAGAGGTCTTATGATGTACCGCCTTGAACCCAGGCCACTAAAGGTCTCGGGACAGGGGTATCTTATGACATCACTCTCGTCTCAACGAACCTGCTTCTAACAAGGCAGTTGGAGTTACTAACAATGACGGATTCTATATGAACAGGCCCATATTACAACACGCGATACTTTGCAGAAGACTTATTTAGCGGAACGGTTTATAGAATGTTCTATTTTCTCAATACGGGCCCGAGATGGCCTAGCGCGTTGGGCTTCGAACTGGGAGTGTTCAGTTCGAATGTCAACGAGCCCCATTAAATACCTTCGTGTCTAGGCCGGATATGGACTCGTTCAATCCGTAGACTAGAAAGCCCTTCCACGATGTCAGTGAGTGAGGGAAGGTGCGGGCCCTCCAGATGTCCCTAGGGGGGTTTTACTATGAAAATTGAGGGAGTACCAAGGAAGCAATGTTGACTCACCTGTATGGTACTCCCAGGTAAAAAGTACTCAACAATTTCCGCGGTTCTGTGCGAATGTCTCGGACAAAGTGCTTCCACATTTGCCCCTCCCCCCGAAAAAATCTAAACACGTGGCATATTTATATTAGTGGAAAGTACATATAAGGTGATGGTGCCGGAGTAAGTATATATTTGTCGATGCAGCAAATGGAAATCGTTGGGTTAAAATCCAGATCAATTCAGGAATGTGTTTAAGCAGTCTATTAGTAGGATAAAAATGGAACAAAAGAGGAGCCAATCCATTATTTCCCCCTTTTCTTTAACGCACTGAAGAACGAATGCAAAATACATCATATATATAAGTACGTCGAAATCAGTTCCCAAAATTTATATTTGAGTACCACCAAACATCTGCGTAAAAAATAAATCAATAAATTACCTGCACAGTCTTTTGAAGAGCACATGATAACTCTCTGTGCCATGTTTGATTCCTCTTAAGATTCCCATGGGTGTA
Organism: Dolomedes plantarius; assembly: GCA_907164885.2. Lineage (NCBI taxonomy): Eukaryota > Metazoa > Arthropoda > Arachnida > Araneae > Dolomedidae > Dolomedes > Dolomedes plantarius. Next base: position 42,549,110 of record OU015503.1, on the reverse strand, counting down.
TCAGCATTCACATTATCATCGAAAGTCATGGTATTCAGATTTTTTACTGTAATCCAACGGAATATTGCTCTGAAAAAGAGGAAAAAAATAGATTGTATAGGTGATTTTAGTGAACAATATCAATTTATAACTCAAGTAACACAAGACCGTTGAGCAGAAGTATTTAGCATAGTTGGCCAACAGCTGCATTTGGCCGTTGGGGTTATGTTGAAACAACGGTTGGCATTACAGCTCATCCAACAGTTGACTGTCAGTTGGCCCAACCGTTGGGAGAGCTGTTCAACTCTCATTTTCAGCTGGGACAACGACATGTTATCATGGTTGGCTCAAAAGCACTTATTTACAGTTGGGACAACAACATATTATAATTGTTGGGCCAGCATAAAAATTTTGCAGTTGGCCCATATTTGTTTCTGGAAGTTCTGCCAACGGTAACCTTTCCCCAACGATGTAACGAAAATTTGCTTTTTGGCCAACGATGTGTGTTACTTGGGAATGTTATGATGGTAGACTGGAATTTAAATTATGGATAATTTTCAAGCAATTATTAATGATATTAAAATTAATGGGAAGCTGACGTTCGTGACAAAATGCACGCAAGTTAAAATGAATAACATCAGTTACAGTTGGCTCAAGATTCTGGTTAACACTAAATCAAGATTTCACCTCACCTAGAAACATTTCGACCATTTATTCTGTGTCACTAATCACAGCAAAGCAAACTATTTCTTAGTTAAAAAAAGAGCAAAGCTGTCGTCGTAAATTTTATAAATTTCCCGTGTTTAAAACATTTACGACGTTTCTACGAAATACTATTTCGTCAAGAAGCAGAATCGAATAAATGTCAACTTTTTCGTTAAATATTTGTTACTTTGAATTAACGACATTTATTTTTACTGTGCTCGCATACAGGGTGCCGTCAGAATGGACTCCCACATTTCTGAAGGTCACTGGTAAGGGAGTGGTGGGGGTAGGGCGGTATGGGAGGTGGCAACAGGTCGGGCAGATTTTGTTGTTGTCAGTAGACACCCACAGTGGGTCCGGTGAACATCGCGGTTTCGTTATCGAGGCGTTCTTTAAAAACAACGATTCTGTAACCGCGAAGCAAAACACGCTTCGGGCTCTATGCAAATGATGCCGTTCCGGATCGAAAAAAACATTTCAGCGATGGGTTTCAAACGTGAGAGCAAATGGGTCTGTATTACCAAGTGTTCGTCCTCGGACCATTAGAACACCTGAAAATGGGCAACGAGTTAAGCAGAAAGTTCACTTTTCGTGAGGAAGTTGGCCAACAGAGTGATGGAAAACTTGGCGGAGTGAATCTTCGCGAATCAATTTTAGAGGACGGCTTCGCCAGTGCATCGCCAGTAACAGGCGCCATCTGAGTGACGCTAAGGGCCCGTTCACACTGAATCCGTCAGCGTCAGCGTTACTCGTATTGACATATTTTAAACCAATCACAGGCTTTAACAATTTCTTGGCTAATCGTTTGGCGGTTTGTAATTGGTTAAATATATTTCAATACGAGTAACGCAGACGGATTCAACGTGAACGTGCCCTTAGTGTGTGTGTGTGTGTGTGTGGGGAGGGGGGATGATACTACTTTTCGAAAATATAAAGCTCTTTTTATTTATTTATAAATTGCTTCGTTCGTTTTTATTACACGTTGAAATGTGGGAGTCCATTCTGAAAATTTTACAAAAATTTTTCTGTTTGGTCAGCATTTTTCATTTCACACGTCTTAGAAATCTGACACCCTTTCCTTGAAATGAAAGCAAGCATTTTCTGAATAGAGCAATTAAAATTCCCCCGAGTCTATATATCTGCTTTGTGGATACATCCGTTCCCGGGAGAGTGCCGAACTTCACACTATCAAGCGAGAAAATTGCACTTTTTAAGCTTTCATTAAGAGTCTACTTCTCCCACGACACGGCTCACAGCCGTGGGTGGGAACGCTTTCTCTCCGCCAAAAGTCAATGCCGTTGGGTACTAGAGGGGAAACCGCTGCCGTCATGCCCACGTGATAGTGGTCCCAGGCGGGTGTCGGGAATGCAGGTACAAATATTTTATATAGATATCTATAAAACGTGGAAATTATTTTTCAGGAAGTCCAGGACACAAAATTCTTAGGAGAAAAACACAACAAAACAAACAAAAAAATTCCCCTAATAGTTGCCGTGTTCTGTGTATGCCTCTGTCAAGTAACGCTTCCGGAGCGACCGCTTCACAAATATATCAGCCTATATTAATCTCACGTGCAAAAATACAATAATAAACAGAAATTAAAAACGCCAAAATCGTTTGTTTAACAAATTTGTAGGTTAAGTTAATTGTTATTTAATGCACGTGTATACATCATTAAAATTCATGAAAATAAAAAAAATCTGAAACGCGATTGCAGTGCTGCCTAAATAGACTGCAAAAATTTTTTGCACGTGAGTAATTTGTATGATTTTTAAATCTGATTTTCTTTAGTTTATATATTTTATTTTTGTTTAATATATTTATATATAGCATATTAGTTAGATTGTATACATAGCATATTAGTTAGATTGTGCAAGTCGGATTGAAAAATAAGCGGTAAGCATGCTTTTTTTCCCAAGAAGACGTTTTTTTAAATTATAAACTCGGATTTTTACAACATTTTTAATTATAACATCGGATAGAAAAACAGCTAATATTCTGTAAAAATTTCTAATATTTTAACAAGGTTATGAACCTTTTTTTTTATTAGAACTGTTCAATTATTTACCGTCAAGTTTTCACGGGTACTATCTAGTATAATAATAATAACTCATTTTTATCATTTTTCTTAAGGCTGCTGTATAGTAACCCTATTGGATTTGCTCACCTCACTACCAACCTATGGAGAAATGTGTCCAAGGATTGCAGGCTTGGATTGAAAGATTTTTTTAAAAAATTGTACTCCGTAATAGAGAAAGAAATTTTACACCTTGGGCCATTTTTCATTTTTTTATAAAAAAGCAAATACTATTTTAAAATTTAACTTATTCGGGGGGGAAAATCTGATACAGTGTGTTTCAAACGCTTCTAAATTCCGTAAGTGGACAAAATTTATAAAATGAATTGTGGTGCAAGGTGCAGAAAATTTCAGGCCATCTGAAAATACCATTTTTATTGGATTAGCAGCTTTTATGTAGCTATAAATAGTATACCAATTTTCTCCATAGGTTAACATTGAGGTCAGCGAATCCAATAAGGTCAGTACACAGCAACCTTAATACTCGTACATAATATAAAGCAGGAATTCCCAACCTTATTTATGTTTGCGGCACCCTTGGGAATGATATTAGAAACTCGGAAGCACACTTGTTAGAATTTTAGTTTTATTAAAAAAAAATTTAAATATTAAATTAAAGTGGAATATATTTCAGGAAAATGTTAAGTTTAAGTTCAAGTAAATACTTACTCCATTGCTGATTTTATTCATTTATTGAAAGATATATGTAACAAACACCAGAATAGAATAGATTAATACAATTTCAAAAATAGCCATGGGATTCAGCATAGTATTACACTAGAAGGCTTCGCTAAAAATATATTTGTTTGATTAATGTGAGACTAGCGATGGGTGATGCTTAGAGCACAAATGTTTGATATCAAACCTAAACAGTTGTAGGTGGGAGGGTACCTAATTCAACCACAGGAACGAGTCAACGATTTGTGGCACTAACTATCGGACGTGAGAGTCATTAATTCAACTTAATACAGTTGGCTCTCTGTTTAACGACGCTCTCTATTTAAAGACGATATTTCCCAGTCCCGGCCCCTCCGACGTTATGGGAAATGTTATTTTTTCACAAATTCTGTTTAAGAGCGATCTCTACTTAAGGACGATTTTTCACGGTCCCTTGAAAGTCGTTAAACAGAGAGCCAACTGTATTTATTTTAAGGGTCCTACTAGTTTTTTTTATGTTTACCCCCCAAAAAAAACTCGCCGATACGACACTCTGAAGAGTCGCGGCACACCGGTTGGAAATGCTGCTATAAAGCCTTTTGAATCAAATGAGTTGCTTGGGTTCAAAACCAGCCAAACTCGAGCACCGCTACTACTGACAATAATTGTATCTATTCACACGGCTTGTATTGATACGAAATTTCATTTTCTAACGATAAAGAACATTTTTCAAAATTCTAAAATATACCTAAAAAAAAGTGCGTTTCTCTGGCTTTGAACATAAGCGACTGAAATAATACAAACCGCATATTTCTGCAATGATTACTTGGGCATAAATAACATTTCTATGCTGTTTATTGGTACCCAGCTGTATATCAGTACTTCAAGCTTATATATCTCTAAATGGAACTTAGTCATTTTTTAAATGATGTGTCTAAAATTCCTTGCAAGTTATCGCTATGAAATCTTGCATAACGTTCCTTTGTTCTATTTTCATTGACTGTCTTCGGAAGATTTGATTTTAAGTAGTTAAAAAATGAAAATATTAACCCCAAAGCATAAACTATCCTAAAATAGAGATTTATTTATTTAATTTCAATAATTAAAAATTTTATACATAAAATTTTTATAAATCCTGAAGAGAGACTATTTAAAAACCTTCCCAGTGTACAAGATGAATAAAGAAAAATTCTGCAAATATAGTGAGCTATTGGTCCAGCAAATACAGTATATGCAAGTTAAGCATGTCATAAATTTTGAATTAAAAAGTTTTTTACTACAAAATCTTAGGTCAAGAATTTTTTACATCTTTATATAGGGCGACTCACTCGAGAGAGGTCCCAAATATTCTGTAATAACTCTCGCTAGAACGAAGCAATCTGAACGAAGCAACGTAGAATGTTCTCCTCAGTAGATGGCACAACACATCACATACTTCTCGGATGAGACGTGGTTCCATTTGTCGAGTTATGTTAACTCGCAAAATACCCGTATATGGGCTGCTGAAAATGCCTCTGCCACTCCCCAAACATAGCTCCATGATCAAAAAGTTTCTGTATGGTGCGCGATGTCTCAGTTGTGCATCACAGGCCACCATTTTCTTTGACACCGCGGTTAACACCTATGTGTACCTGGACATATTTTGAACAGTTCATGAATCAACTGGATGACCTTGAGTTAACGGAAGGTTACTTCCGCCAAGATGGAACAACGAGTCACACATCGGCGAGGAGCAAGGCGGAAATTGAGCCCTTCTTCAGCAGCAGGGTAATTAATTTCAAAGGGGTTTCGGCCACCACGGTCGCCGGATCTGATACCATTAGAGATCTTCCTTTCGGAAAAGTCTATCGGAACAAGCCTTGCACTGTGGAAGATTTGAAGGAAAACATCCAACGTGAAATGGCTGCTATTTCCCTCGATGTCCTTGCTAATACGTTCAGGAGCATGGAGCACGGCGTCGAAATGTGTCTGGCAGAAAACGGAGATCACCTCCAGAATCGCATGTGATGCAATCGATTACACATACGTCAAGGTATGGAGCGTATATTTTCGGTTCAGATTGCTTCATCCTAGCCAGGGTTATTACAGAATATTCGGTGCCTCTTTCCAGTGAAGCACCATATATAATGTGATTACTAACGAGAAGAAATTATTATGCAATGAATGTAAATTAAAAAAAAATTAATTTTGCGTCGCAGACCCTCAGGCGTCTTCCCAGATAGTATATATCTGTTTCAGATGATCGACCATTGCACACTGGATTAAACGATTATTCACAGAAACATATATATATATATATATATATATATATATATATATATATATATTTATTTCTGGTGTATCAGATAATCAAATCATTCTCTACTATGCTTTACTATTCAAGAGGATCTGAGGTAGCCTAGTGGTAGCGCGTTGGCATTCTGTGCCAAGAAGCGATATTAAATACCTACGTGTTTAAGCCGGATATGGGCACGTTAAATCCGTAGACCGGAAAGTCCCTCTATGAGGTCAGAGAGGGTGGGAGAGTGTACGATCCCCCCGATGTCGACCCTGGGGTGCTCTATCAAAACGTAGGCCGCACCTGGCTAAATCGGACTCCGACCCTTGTGGTGGCATTATAAACCGGAGTCGAACCCCTCAGCCCGCAAGCCTATATGGATCTGGTCTGGAATACTTCCGGCCAAGGGGTATTAGAAACAACAACTATTCAAGAGCATATTTACCTTGCTTTTTCGACGTCTGTAATGCAGCTTCCAATCAACTGCCTAACTAAATCTGTGAAAGTTTGTTGGTCGCTTTGTGCTACCTGTAAAATATTATAAATTAAAACATGTAATAAAAACTAATGTCTAAATTTTTAATCATCACATTCACAGTCGCTAACGTGAATTTGCGTCATCTCTTAGGCCGTCTGCACACGGAGCAACTCAAAAGAAACTGATAACCGACTCAAATCACAAACCAGTCCGTGATGAGTCGCAACCTATGTAATTGAATGGAGCCACGCACATGGCGCAACTGGTTACAAACCCGTCCGCCTTAAGCTTTCTTTGGTTGTCGCTAACTTATCGTATTTAATGGTTTTCAGCATATTGTTTCTAGAAAATAAATTGTCAGGCCACGGGAGAGGTGGGAAATCTAAATAATTTTAAAATATCGAGTTCGTAATACAGTTAATGTCCGACGTAGCTGGTCAAATTGATCATTAATTTTTTGGGGTTAGAGCGCTAGACTATATTTTGATAATCCAGTGTTTTAATAATACAATAATGGAAGCCGAAAGTGGTAATGAATTAAAAGAAATATATTGTACCTGATATTTTAAAACAAATTTTACGATTTTTATCCTTGTGTTAATGACAGAAGTCTGCGACAACCATCTTTTGAATATTTTATTTTTAACCGGTTTTCAGTATTAGAAAAGTGAAAAAATTACCGACTGCGAATGTGTTAATTGTTGTCACACAAACTTAGTGATTTCTGTTAAAGTCTAGCTTTTGTATTCTCGCAGACTTAGCTGGGTGATGCATGCAGAACACTATACTGCGCGAACCACCGAGAAATTTAAGACTCTCAGATATTCGAGCTGACTTGTCAGACAGACATTTTGTTATCCATCGTATAAAACAATCTATTGTTGTTTATTATAAAAGCGTTCTTATTTAGAATTCTTCATTTCGCTGCATTTTCTTTTGCAACTTTAAATGATTTCAAAATGTAATGCGCACTCACATCAAAACAAAGTACCTCCAAGCAAACTATTGGCAACATATATTGTTCTGATTTTCACTGAGCAAATATTAGATACTACACCTTTTGTGAAAGAACAAATACTTCAGGTGAATATATCTCATCCGCAAGAATTTTCATGATAAAAACAGAAGTATTTCGATACGACTGGTTGCCCCAGCAAAGAAACGCTGATAGGATACGTCAAGAATGGGTTATTCTTCTTACTTCGAGTGAGTTATGAAAAACAGTGCAATTACTTATCAGCAGTCTCAAACTATTTTTGCATCTTAATGCAAAACAACGTCTATAAAATTTCTACATCGTATCCTATTGAGAAAAAACCCAGCTAATTGTAACCTTGTGTTAAGCAAAAATAAATCCCCTCTTTCCAAACGAAAAATCTTTAGACTGTTGTGTACTAGCCCTGTTGGATTCGCTCACCTCAATGTTAACCTATGGAGAAAATCCTTTTAAGTATTGCCGAATTGGATTTAAAGATTTTCCTTTTTAAATTGTACTCCGTAATAGAAAAAGAAATTTTACACCTTGGGACATTTTTCGTTTTTTTAAAAATGAAAATAATATTTTAAAATTTAAATTATTCGGGAGGAAAAATCTGGTATAGTGTGTTTAAACGCTTATAAATTCTTTTGGTGGAAGAAATTTATAAAATGAATCCCGTTGCAAGGTGCAGAAAAGTTCAGGCTATCCGAAAATACCATTTTTATTGGATTATCAGCATTTATGTAGCTGTCAGTAGAAGACACATTTTCTCCATAGGTTAACACTGAGGTCAGCGAATCCAATAGGGTTAGTACACACAGTTTTAAGTAAATTGTTACATAAACTGTACAATGCTGTGATATCCGTATAGTCAGTAAATACTGATGAAAATAAACCAGTGCAGTTATGTAAATGTCCCGAATGATATAAATTCGTTAAAATATGTATAATTTCTCCAATCATGAGATCTATGACTGTAAAGCCACTTAGGATGACCAGATTTGAGTTTATTACTTGGAGACATAATGCAAAATTTAAAGAAATCGACAAAGAAAAGAAAGGGCTACTTTGTTTCTAGAAATAATTATTTATTTCAAGTTATTGAAGGGCCGAACTCCACCGTTGAAAATGTTGTAGTTCCAAAATGTTTTGTTTAAATGCCAAAAAATTGAAACGGTTTAAAAAAATTCAATGTAGGATTTTTAAAAACACACTTTTTTTTTTACGTTATTATAACATGGGTAGGTCAAATACAAAATTAAGTAAGTCGAATTTTGACAAAAATCGGGCTAAGTCGTGGTTTGCAATCTCAAATGCAATCTTCAGCTTATAGTAAAGAAAGGTAAGTCTTAGTTCATCTGTAGGGCCGATAGGAGGCAGCAGTTACAATATAATATGTATGTTTAAAATGTTTATAATGTGTATGTTCAAAAGAAAAAATACTTTTTATTAGGTGTTTGGTTTTAATGCCTGAAACACCATCATGGAATCAAAATATGCTTTCCATAATACAATTAAGCATTAAAAACGATTTCGAGATCCATGCGGAATCCACAGTTTAAGATTGCAGTAAAGTTCTTTTATTAAAAAAATTATTTTTTTTACTTATTTCACTTGCCTTTTACCCATCCATATTATAACGTATGGAAATATACATTCTCAAACTAATTATATATACCTTAAATAAAAATAAATAAAACAAAGAAGACATTAAAATCGTTGTTCGAATAACGTAATGACATTTCTAAAGTTCATGGTTTTAAAATTTCTCACCAAACTGTTCACACTTTTGCCCGTATTTATACGTAAACTTGTTAATTTACTGTAATATTACTTTTATATTCCAATAAGTTTTTAAAAAAAATTACTTTTGTGCAACATCGGGTTCTTCACCAACAGCCATTTTTAGAATCAACCTCTATATCAGGGGTGGCCAACTTTTTTAAGTCAACGATCGACTTTTTCATGAATTGTTTATTTGGCGATCGACTAGTTGCTATTTTCATAAAAATGAGCATCTCTATATAACTATTATAATCTATAATTTTTCAAAAAATTATGGCTCGCGATCGACCAAAATCATGTCGAAGATCGACCGGTCGATCGCGATCCACTTGTTGACCACCCCTGCTCTATATGACAAGAGGTGAACATGATGTCAAAATTGGACCCGAAGTAAGAAAAAAAAAACTTGCTGACGCCTTTCATTGAAACTAAAAGGTTATTTCATCACTTGTCGGTTCCGAATATCGGCTAATCTGGAATTCGTTTGGGAATACTTACATTGATAGCAACTTGGTCAAGCTCTAGGAAGACGCTTGGGTCGCTGTAGATCTCTATCTTCGATATGAGCGGCGGGCTGGGAGGGGGAGGATGAGTCGGGTACGGTGCCAGTTCGTCATTCAGGTAGCCTTCTCTGTCGTTTAGGTTCTGACTCTGAAATACATGAACAATATTATACAAAAAACAAAATCACACGCACTCCGTTATAGACAAATATCTAAGATGATATTTTTTAGTAGACACGGGATAAAATTCCTGATTTCTTTTTAAACCTTTATTTACTTTAGTAGAGTGCCACTAAAGTCATGAATGCAGTGCCGTGATAACATATGAACCAGTTATCTCATTTATAATTTTTTTTTAAATTCCCATGAAGACCATCGCATTTAAGAGTTCAACATTCGGTGATTTGATTAATTCCCGAGTTTTCCACCATTATTAGCAACAGTAGGTTAATTCAGTGGTGCGCAAACTTTTTTCGACATTTTGGGGAAATATTTATTTTACAGAATAACCCCAAAATGTACAGGGTACACACCATTATTAGCAAAAATAGGTTAATTCAGTGGTGCGCAAACTTTTTTCGACATTTTGGGGAAATATTTATTTTACAGAATAACCCCAAAATGTACAGGGTACACACCATTATTAGCAAAAATAGGTTAATTCAGTGGTGCGCAAACTTTTTTCGACATTTTGGGGAAATATTTATTTTACAGAATAACCCCTAAATGTACAGGGTACACACCATTATTAGCAAAAATAGGTTAATTCAGTGGTGCGAAACTTTTTTCGACATTTTGGGGAAATATTTATTTTACAAAATAACCCCTAAATGTACAGGGTACACACCATTATTAGCAACAATAGGTTAATTCAGTGGTGCGCAAACTTTTTTCGACATTTTGGGGATATATTTATTTTACAGAATAACCCCTAAATGTACAGGGTACACACCATTATTAGCATAGCAACAATAGGTTAATTCAGTAGTGCGGAAACTTTTTTTGACAGCGACCCACTTTCTTAAATAAATAAATAATAATAATAATAATAATAATAATAAAAAAAAGAAAAAAAAAAAGAGAAGACACTCGACCCCCTATTGAAATATTTTGGTAATACACAATGTTATTAAAAAGAATCATTAAAATGTTCACAGAAAAAAATGTATGTCTTGGAGATATATATTTATTTTATATAACAATAATAAAATATGATAATTTATAATTATAGAAAACAATTACAACAATTATTAATAATTATTGAAAATTTAAAGCATTTTTTCAACTGTATAAAGATTCAATACGACTAAAAGATTCAAACTATCCGCGGCTCGATTGCATCTTTAAAATTTATTATTTTAGATGTCTTTTCTATAGAAACTATTGCTAGATCTTTCAATCGCTCTTGAGTTTTTGTTCGTTGATAAATGTCTAAAATTTTCGGTTGAGAAAGACTTCGCTCGGCTGCTGCTACAGCTTCAGGTAGTGTTAGTAGAATTCTTAGAACTACAACAACGTTTGGAAATATGTTTCAAAATTTATTTCTCATGATCTCAAATTTAGAAGTTCATAAAAAAAAAAAAAATAGCCTAAGTATTCGCTTTCATTTGTGTATTTTTACGAATTTCGCCAGACATCAGATTAAACTATTAATATTTATTCGTTATTCGTTAAAAATTTCGTATTTTTACTTTGTCTCATTTTGGCGCCTCTCTTTCAATTCGACGCCTAACCTATGGTACCGGCCCTGACTACTTGGATAATTTCTATATGAAATACATTTATTTAGTTGCTATATTGTACAGTCAGTATTTACTATAGTGATAAATATATCTCCAGCTCATAAAATGCGGAAAAAAAAATAGATTGTCGTTACATATTTATTAAACTTTATAACTTGAACTGTATTCGGTACAAATAGCCTGAAGATAACACTTACTCAAAAACGACTTGGTAGGGGAACGTATTAAAATTACTTTAGAGAAATAAAAAAAACAGTGCATGTCTACTACTACTTCCCCCTTTTTATGTTGTTAAAACAAAATTGCCCTCGTTTAAAGTAATTGCGAGCGGTGGTCACACGCGAGTGGTGTTTGATATGCAACCATATCTATGCAGTTCAGATCTTCAATTTTTTTCTTTATTTAGTCGTAAAACTTCAAGAACTACATAGTCTACGTTAGAAATTGATTGTACATAAACCTTATCTGTTACCGACACGAACTAAATCAGATAAAAACAAAGCATTGTTATGATATTTAAAAAGGATATTAGGGCAATTGCTTTTTCATTGAAATTTAATAGTTTTTTGTATTTTCTTGGTAGTAAAAAGTTTGCTAAAAATAAAAATTACGTGTCCACAAAGCTATAGCTAAAATATTCAGTTATGAAGTTTTTAGAGAAATTTCCAACGAGAAAAAATGTAATGTTCCTTAAAAATTTTGGGTCAAAAATCATTGGGTAGTTAGTAATATGACGTTTCATTTTATTGCTTTCTGTAAGTTGAATTATCCAGGCAGATTTAAAATGCGTTTATGTAAAATATCCTACTTTTTTGAAAATATCCTACTTTTTTGTATCTACTTATCCAAATTAAGGTTTTTATACTCCATTAGGAAGAGTTAGATCGAATAACAACTGCTTTATTCAAAAGCTTTATGTAGCAAAATCAGCAAAAATGAATCGGAGGTTTACATTACGTACTTAAATAAACAGTAGATTAACCAGAATCTGTTTCTAGTTAAACATATGGTATACACGCCTTCATGGTAAGTCACTACAAAACTGAAGCGCCAACGTATTAATTTCTATTTTAAACGGATTTGAATGCTCATTTGTTAAGGCTGCTGTGTACTAACCCTATTGGATTCGCTCATCCCAATGTTAACCTATGGAGAAAATGTGCCCAAGGGTTACCGATTTGGATTAAAAGATATTTTTAAAATTGTATTTCGTAATAGAGAAAAAAATTTTTACATTTGCACAAGGGGCATTTTTCAATTTAAAAAAAATGCAAATATTTTAAAATTTAAAATATTCGGGGAAGAAATCTGGTATAATGTGTTTTAAACGCTCCTAAATTTCTTTGGTGGATGAAATTTCTAAAATGAATCCTGTTGCAAGATGCAGAAAAGTTCAGGCTATCCGAAAATACCATTTTTATTGGATTATCAGTATTTCTGTAGCTGTCAATAGTAGACACATTTTCTCCATAGGTTAACATTGAGGTGAGCGAATCCAATAGGGTTAGGACACAGCAGTCTTAGTCATAATGAAAACTTTTTATAAATGCACAATTTGTGAATTTTACAGTTTTATGAAACCATTTCCTTAACTTTATCAACTGTTTTAAAGAGAAAGTTTGTTGATGCAAACAAAACAATCAAAAATAATTTTCAAAATCAAAATTAATAGTTAAACAACAAAAAATGCAATGAATAAAATTAAATGTTTGCTAACCATGGGACTTGCGTCATAAAATATTCATAAGGTTAGCTTATGTGTCGAAACTTATAAGCTAGCACAAACATAAAGTTCTCTTCGGAAGGTTTGTATAAAAACAATTAATATCTATTAAAACAATTAATATCCTTAGTCTATTTGCAATTTTCTTCAGTTTTCCAGAATAGAAATAGCTTATTTTAAAGAGAAGATAACTGAAAACCAAATGCACAAACGATTATGAAAGTGCAGACGATTAAAATAAAACCTAAAGCGCGTAACAATGATCACATACCGATGGACCAATAAGAAGTTTTGAAATTTTCGTTTCATTTGAGGTAAGAGAAACCGTCGTCATAGGAACTAAAGCTATTCAGAAAAGTAAAATAAAAAGAGAAAAAGTGAGATATAACTAAAAATTACTGCTGAAATAATGCAGTAAACTATTTACACACGACCACTGTTTTTGTTGCTAATATATGCCAACTAAATAATACCGGAATTTTAAGTGTTTTGCAAGAAAATGTCACAGATGAATTAGACAATCAATAAATGTAAACTACTGTAAACGAAATTAATGATTTCTGTTTCCATGAAAATATGCTTCTGAAAATTACATATTTGTGTATACATGATTCTAAATTAAACATGTACATGCTGTTACGCAAGTTTAAATCGTAATCTGATATGTTATGAACGTTAAATAGCACCATACAGGATCACATATTAGTCTAAACAAGCATTTTATTATGTACTTATACCAATAGTTAAATTCAAAGCTGCGCTTACTCTCACAAATTCAGTTCTTTTTTCGTTGATGAGGTTCAACATCTCTTTAGAATGTTTCTCAACCAAATCTGCCGTGGCTGCTCTCTCTTGTTCTAGAAGTTTTCTCGTCAAAGATTCCTTTTTCCTGTCTAACTTGATGGTCATGTTTTTTTCCAGGTCATCCTTCTCCTTTTGGTGTCTGTTAGAGGGAAAAAGTTCATATAACGACCAAAAAAGTGATTTATAAGAATAAAAGTAGATATTATTAAAATATATCAAAATAGTTAACAACAATATTTCCCTAACTAAATGCGGCGCTTGATATATTAGGTTAAAATAAATGCAGATAACTGAAGGATTAGCTGACTGAGAAGAGACTTTGGGCCTGTTCACATAGGAGTCCGGTAGCGGAAGCGTTAAAGTATTGAAATATATTTAACCAATGACAAACCTCCAAACGATTAGCAACGAAATTTTAACGCCTATGATTGGTTTATTTCCGTCTCAGCGCCATATTTCCTTTTACGCTTCCGCTACCGGACTCCTATATGAACAGGCACATAGAATCCGCCAGCGTTACTCGTACTGAAATATATTTAACCAATTACAAACCTCCAAACGATTAGCCACGAAATTGTTACGATCTGTGATTGGTTTAAAATATGTCAATACGAGTAACGCTGACGCTGACGGATTCTATGTGAACAGGTCCTATGGAAGAAGTATGAGTTTTTTTAAAACCATTTTGTACAGAATTTGTTAAACTGTTTGTTAATTTTTAAAAAAAAAGTGTAAACAAAACTTTTGAAGTAAACAGGTATATTACTTTGAAATCTCACATGGGAAGTTTTGAGAAAAACTAGTTTTAAAATAATTACAATATAAAAAGAACTTTTTATGTACCATGTTTTTAAATTTTCCGTTGAATCATATAAACTTGCCAATTCTATGTATTAATAAATACTTAAAAAATTATTTTTTGATGAATTATCCCATCAACTTGAGAGAAAATGAAGTTAATTGGAAGTTAACTTGCGTTTAACTTTTCGTTCCCGTCCCGGTCGATAGATGGCTGCACCAGTCTACAAAACAAAATTAACTGAAAATGAATTCAATCCTGCTTAAAGATGGCTAAAAGTATTAAAATAATGCATTATCATCGTGTTCTGAGCTATTCTAAAAGTTTCAAATGTCTAGCTAGTAGAGAAGTTAGTTAAAAATCGATGGCAAGATTTGTACTGGACAAACACACACACAAACAAGCGAGTTAATAAAAGCATGGTAATAGCGTGAGCATTTATTTATTCGGACAACAGACCAGATCGATCCGAGTCTCCTGGTATTTTGATTGCGATGAATTAAACGTACTACTTGTGTGTGTAAAAACGCCAAAATGTGAGGCATCTTTAGCTAGAGGAACAATGAGAATGATGTCTGCTATATTTCTCAGACACGTGATCCCAAATTCGAATGTTTTATTAAATGTAGATAGGATTGCGACTTGTAAGGATGCGAGCAAATATGTATTATTTAAGTGTATCAGTATCAGGATGTGTCTCAATAACTGGCATGTGTAGTGCGCTGTGCCGTATCAGTGTATCAAAACATGATTCGCAGATATGACGAGGTTATGATCCACTTTGTTTTGGTCTCTCTAGCCGAAATAGCAAACAAACAAATGATACGTGATATGGATACAGTAGTGTGTGTGTGTGTATGTATATATATATATATATATATATATATATATATATATATATATATATATATATACACACACACACGTTAATTCTGTCATAAACTTAAGACTAAAAAATTTCCGTCACAGAGTCCCCCCTACATTCAAATTGACAATGGACAGGGCTTCCGTTAAGCTCTGTGAGGCCCTACATGTGCACGTAAATGTCACATTTTAAACACATTTTTATCGATGTTTTATCCAATTGTTACTGTATTTTCTGATAAATTATTCTACGTTTAATTTTGCTACTGTAAGATTCACAAAGCAAAAATAGTCTTTGATACATTTTTATGCAGAATTTGAGAATATTTTCGTTCTTTCTGAGTTTGGAATGTCTTTATATCATCATTTAGACATTTTACGTCCATCTTCAAGTGAAATTTCTCATTATTAACGATATTTGATTTGTATATGTGTTTCTTACAATCTTGCAAATATTGGGCCTGTTACAGTTCAAATGTCATTTAAATTGTGTTAAACTTATACGAGGGCTCGAGGTAGCCTTGTGGTAGCGCGCTGGATTTCGGTGCCGAGGGTGCTCAGATCGAATCCCGACACCCACCATTAAATACCCCCGTGTCTAGGCCGGATATGGGCACGATAAATCCGTAGACCGGAAAATCCTTCTATGAGGTCAGAAAGGGTGGGAAAGGGTACGATGATGTCGCCCCTAAAATTGAGGTCGCAACTAGCTAAGACGGACTCCGACCCTTGAGGTGCTATACAAAACCCGGAGCTGCACACTTCACCTCGAAGCCTGTATGGATATGGTTTGGAGACAGGGGGCATTAGAAACAACAACAACAACAACAAACTTACACGGTGTTTTTATTTTATCGATATTTATTTTTCTTAACTTGGCTAACTACCCGAAATCTATCACCCACACATAACACAAATTGACCATCATATACACAACATATATGTTGTTTGCGTTCTCCAAATAGAAATTAATATTTTTACCTCTAAACCGTCTCATATGCAACGCAACACCTCACCAGATTTAAGCGCGCACTTCCTGCAACTATTTGTAGTCGTTACTCCTGACACTGGACTCTTTTATTTTTTTCTCCATATTTTTCGCAACTACACAGATAGGGTAGATCAGTATCGAAGAGAAGGGCAAGAACCCGAGACTTTTTTTCCCAATGCGAAAAAGACGTTAATCACTCTAACATCGATGTCACGTTCGAAAAAACAGATTCCCGATGCTATCACGACCATAGAGTCTCAGTTGGGAGGTTTCGATTGTTTGTAATTCGCTGCTTGTATTCGAATGTCTGCTAAAGATATTAGAAAGAAGGAATATAATAATGATGATTCGGATGTACTAGGTACGTTAACAGCCATTTGTAGGCCTTTTTGAGGTTAACGTAAACAAAAGGTGTGTGTTTTGTTTTTTTCGGCACGTAGACAATATGGGGTCGAAAAGATGATTGTGTTAAAAGTGTTTGGTTAGTAATATAGAATTGTAATCTATAGATCGAATAAATAATAGAAAAGTATAAATTCATTTTCAGATAAAAAACGATATTTTATATAAATATCGGTAATTCTCGAATACAACTCATTGTTTTTAAAATTTTTCGATGAAGTCACTAGAATAGAACATCAAATACTTAAAACATCAGTCCCGACTCAGGCTTGCACGTTCTTGTGCTGTGCTCTCCCTTCATGAGGAGCAATGCTAGTTCACCTAAGGATCTGTTCACATAGAATCCGTCTGCGTCAGCGTTACTCGTATTGAAATATATTTAACCAATTACACATCTCCAAACGATTAGCAACGAAACTGTAAAGGTCTGTGATTGGTTTAAAATATGCTAATACAAATAACTCTGACGCTGATGGATTCTATGTGAAGAGGCCCTAAATGGTACTCCCGTAATAAAGTGGTCAACAAAATTTCCCGGTGTGGATGGGCGGATGTCGTCAGACATGTCGCACCCCAGAAAGAGAAGTGACACAACTCAAAAATGCAGCGTTTGAGAAAAACCAACTTAAAGAATACTATACAGCTTGAACTACCATTACAATAAAACTGATACAACTGCCCTCAGGCGGACAAATTGCGAGGTAGAGATGTGTCGCTTTTAGTGCACAATGGGGGCACTTCATAGATATTTTTCAATGACATAACTTCAAAATTACCATTTTTTTACTTGTGTCACTTTTCTTGCATGGGGTGTGATGTGTCAGCCGCGTTAGAAAAAAAATTCAGGTAGCCTCTTCTAACGAAACTGCCGCAGGTTATTAACGTAGATTACTTATCGTTGCTTACCTCTTTTGTATGTGTATATGCATGTATGTCTTATGTATACATGTATCTATATATATGCATGTATGTCTTATGTATACATGTATCTATATATATTTACGTATGTCTATATATACATATATGTATGTCAAAATTTTCACGCATTTTGGTACTTTTCTGTTTAACTGTTTGCTGCTTGTCCAAGTGATACAGACTAGGTTTGGTCATTATAATTCGCAAGGTACGGACGGACGGTTTTAGCGTTTTAAATTTTTTTTCCGGAGGACCGTTATGGAGGAACGTAATTCTACGTTAAAAAGAAAAGAAAAAGAAATGGCACTTGGGAATTGTGCATACTGATAATTACACCAGTGCTCCCCGACCTCACGAGGACCTATTAATTAGATCAACATAGCCTTCCTTTTTATTGGATTCTGATTATTAAAGAAGCCCTGTATTCGTGAATGGAAGCTACTTCAAAATCTCCATATCCACACTAATCAAAGTGTCCTTTTTATTTGATTCTGATTATTAAAGAAGCCCTCTATTCGTAAATGGAAGCTACTTCAAAATCCCCATATCCACACTAATCAAAGTGTCCTTTTTATTTGATTCTGATTATTAAAGAAGCCCTCTATTCGTGAATGGAAGCTACTTCAAAATCCCCATATCCACACTAATCAAAGTGTCCTTTTTATTGGATTCTGATTATTAAAGAAGCCCTCTATTCGTGAATGGAAGCTACTTCAAAATCCCCATATCCACACTAATCAAAGTGTCCTTTTTATTTGATTCTGATTATTAAAGAAGCCATCTGTTCGTGAATGGAAGCTACTTCAAAATCCCCATGTCCACACTAATCACGGACTGCTGATTTGAAGAAAAATTCGATAGGTTATCTCGGTCAGGGTATTGGGGTTCTGTCTCGCTTCCGAGCTTTTAGCCTCCAAAATTTTTTTTTAAATTTTATTTCCAATGCAGCACGCAATACAGACATTATCCTAACGCCGTACAGAGATCAATACACAAAAGACAAATATGCATATAAAGTATACCGTTATACAAAAACTCAAATACACGAACCAAATAAACAGTAAAACATGAAACACACACAGAAAGAAATAAGAAGAAAAATTGTTCAAAAAGTCTCTGGCTTCCCAGTATCGGGAAAAGATGCAATTCTTTGTGAGGGCTGAACAAACGAGGAGATGATCAGCATTCATCGCCGCACCACTGCAGCAGAGGGGACAGGCAGGGCTATCCACTATCTGAAGTTTGTAAAGATGAGCATATAAGCAATCATGCTTAGTGACAAGACGAAAAGCGGCTACTGCACTGCTTCTTGGACAATCGGGGATATTCTGAATGGAGATTCTCCACGATTTTTCTTTCGTACGTTCTTTTAGTAATGACGTGCTCTTTCTTAAGTACTTGATTGATCAATGCCGAAGCAGACTTAGCCTCCAAAATTAGGATGATCGTTCTCGTGTACTGTTGCAGAGATTACAAAGGCCATTTCTTAATATAATCTGCCATATCCCCAAAATAACCTTCAGTTAGTTAAAAGTATTAACTCTGTGCCCATCCGAAATTAAATGGTTAGTTAACACAACTGAAATAGACGTATCGCTCCTAAGCTGAGAGGCGCCCTTTTGGCTCCGAACCAGTCAGTATATTATCCCCTAAGTCGATTATGCTGATGACAATCATCTAATAGCTGTCTAACTTCTGACGCTCTTTCCTTTAAAATTCCTTAGACAGTAAATTCCTTTTAATCCATGTTTAAACAAAATTGGTGAAATAAATGCACCTCTTTGTTCTACTGTTTAGATAACATATAATCCCTTCTGGGTTGACCGGCAGGTGTCCGGTACCTCAGCTTTCATCCTATGTAATCGTCTAATCGATTAGTTTCTTTCCTTGGACTGACACTCTTTTAAGAACTGAGCAACATCGGATAACCTCGCTCAGAAGCATTACATATAAACATTACCACACATCCCTTTTATCGCCAAGAATTTAATCGAAGATAACAACATCGCAACATTTTCCCCTTTTATTTGTTCACAGATTTCAAAGTATGTGTCTGGTGTATAATTTATTTACACATTCTTTAATTATTTTCGAAAAGCTTTAAATTAAATAAGTGACTTGAATGTCAGTGCGAAATTGATTTTAGAAAGTTGGTAAACAATTCCACACACTGTATATTCTCGAAAAGTTTACAGTTAAAAACATCTGAACATGGCAACGAAGTTAATTCCAAATGGTTGGTGTGGTAATTATTCCTACATTCTTTATTTATTATCGAAAAAGTGTAAAATTAAATACATCTGAACATCACAACGGAATTTATTTCAAATAGTTGGTGTGGTATTTATTCCTACATTCATTATTTATTCATTAACGAAAAGTGTACAGTCAAAAACATTTGAACATGGCAACGAAGTTTATTCCAAATGGTTGATGTGGTATTTATTCCTACATTCTTTATTTATTATCGTAAAGTGTAAAATTAAATACATATGAACATCACAACGGAATTTATTTCAAATAGTTGCTGTGGTATTTATTCCTACATTATTTATTTATTCTCGAAAAGTGCACAGTCAAAAGAATTTGAACATGACAACGAAGTTTATTCCAAACGGTTGATGTGGTATTTACTCCTACATTCTTTCTTTATTCTCGAAAAGTGTACAATCAAAAACATCTAAACATGACAACGAAATTTATTTCAAATGATTGGTGAGGTATTTATTCCTACATTCTTTATTTATTCTCGACTAACCGCGCGAAGCCCGGCTATCGAATCACTTGACACTCGAATCACAGTTCACTTGAATTAAAAAAATTTTTTCACTTTTAATTGCCAAAAAATCCCCCCAAAATCAGTACATCTTCAAATGATCTATTTATGATTAAAAAGTTTGAATTACGTGTGAAAAATAGAAAAATAATTAAAAATTAGACACACGATGAAACATTTCTTTTCAGTGATTCATTTTTTAGTGAGAATCACGCTGTGTTTACATCGAAAAACAAGCGGTTACGTTTTGTTCTGTGGAGTATGCATTTACAAATGAAATATGTCTAAAACTATTAAAGTAACAGAGTAAGTATACGCAGAAAAAATTATCAGCTTTTAAAGCTCTTTCAAAATATGAAAATTTATGTACTTTCTTTAAAAAAAAAAAAAAAAAATAGATCGATTTCAACATTATCAAACATGGCCGAATTTCATAACGGATGCCATACCGGAAACAGTCTACCCGGAATTGTTCCCCGACCGGCGGACAAAGTTTTTCTTTTATTTATATAGAAAAGTTTACAGTTTATCACATCATCTCAACATGACAACGATGTTTATTTTAAACGGTTGGTGTAGTATTTATTCCTATATTCTTCATTTGTTTCCGAAAAGTGTAAAATTAAATACATCCGGGAGTGAAAGCGAATTTGATTCGAAAGGGTTGGTATATAATTTATTCTCACATCAGTTATTTATTCTCGAAAAGTGCAGAATTAAATACAATACCTGAACGTAAGAGCTTTCTCTTCATCACTTGATATGCGACGTTTCTTCATTTTGATCTCGTAGTTGAAACGGGACGTCAGCTTCTCCAGTTCTTTCTCCCATTCTTCCTACAAGAAGACAACAATGAATGACTAAGTTTATAAGAATACGGTTAAAAAACTATATTCATTCCATGCACGCGTATAATACTCAATTTTCGCTCTACTGGAGCCAGCTAAAGGGTCGAATCGGTCAAACACAGCACATCATTCCAGAATATGTTTTTCTCAATTCTCATTATTATAACTCTAATGACCGCTACGATATTATGCAGTCGTCTGCGCAGAATAATAAAGTTGCATAATAACATTTTTGCTTTTGTTTGTCTTTTACCCTATTGGATAAAAAATGTGGCATGACTATCAAAACAAGCAGTTGACATTAGTAATAATAATAATGGTTTCGGAACACTTGAAACAAATGGTGACTGGAATTATTTGCCCATAAGCGAAGGGAATATTGGTAAATCTCACTATACAAATTCTGTTGAATAAAGTTTGAATAAACGCATATAATTTATGGATTATTCGTCGCACAAATAAGGTAATTAAATTTAAGGTTGTAATTTATTCAGCTTAATTTTAACTTGTCCAACCATCCGAATTTTAACTTGTTCATGAAAGAAAAAGTTAATTCATAATTTGGATGACATTCAATTTATGAATGGACAGAACATACGTCCCTAAAAGGAATCCATTAGTACACTGAGCTAATTTATATAGGCCATGGGCACGGTTGTCATCACTACATTGTTTGGGTGTCAACTGCGTAGCTACGGAAGAGTTTTTGGGTTATCAGAAAATCTACCGAGGCGGCGCTATGCCACTCATGATGCAAAACTCCCCAAAACTATTCCCAAAATATTTTTTATGCCTCGTCTTCATACAGTTTCTTCGGAACATTTTTAACCTAACTAAATGTGTTACTGTGCTTTATTATTTTGCGGGGCCCGAGATAGCCTAGTGGCAGCGCGTCAGCGCAGAATGATGTTCCAATCCCGACGAGCAGCATTAAATACCTTCTTGTCTATGCCGGATAGAGGCACGTTAAATCCGTAACTCTGTAAGTCCTTCTATGACGTCACAGAGGGAGACGGCATCCCCCCCCCCCGCAGATGTAGCCCCTACGGTTGCTCGGTCATAACCGAGGTGGTACCTAGCTAAAACACCGACTTTTGTGGTGATATTGTAAAATAGAGCCGCTTTCCTCAGCCCTCAAAGCGTATATGGACCTTGTCTGGAACACTTCCGGCCAGGAGGCATTAGCAGCAGCAACAACAACAACAACAAAATTATCATTCTGCACGATAAAAACATGAAAAAGCCAAATTGACATTAATCATATTTTTAAATCATGAAACGATGTAATAAATTTGCCGTGTGTAATTTGTGATTTAAATCGGAGTAGTTTAAAATAGTGGTTATGTGCCGGAAGTTTTTTATAGGTTCACCTCGACTTCTTTATTACAGTAATCACAACATTGTCTTCTACGCATTAGTAAAAAGTTAAGTAAGAAAATTTGACTAAATAGTGCTTGAGGGCAAAAAGAATTTTTACAAAAATTTAGAAAATGAAAGGAGAAGAAAGCCTTAAAAACATGCTTAAAATGAGTAGCCAAGGGAAATATTATATAAAAAGCAATTATTGATTGCTCGACACAGCGAAATATTTCTGTACAAAATGTATTATATCCTCGTAATGTATTTCTCGTAAAAATTGCTATTTTTGAAAACCATTACTTGCTACAATCACTAAAATATTAAAAACATGATAAAGTATTTAGTGCCAAATATTTTATGAATAGCAAATTAGACATTTTAACAACACAATCTATAAATTCATGAGGAGAGAATCATGAAACAATTACTGTAAAGAAATACTTAAGTAGTTCTTAAATCACGTCTTATGACATGCAACGTCAGATTTCATGTACGATCTGTTCTAATGGAAGTTTTCACGAACGTCTAGAGAAGCAGACGAGAAAAGAATATAGAAAATATAAGTGAAAAGTGCAGTGTGCGATTTTTTTTTCACATCTGACAATTCTGATAAGCGTGTCCTGGTCAGTGAATAAAGAAAGCATTGGAAAGTGCCGAATTCAGCGTGCTTCAAGTATAAGACACTCAACAAGAACTTACCTTTACTTTGGACTCTAGGAACTGAGCAGCAATAGAATTATAAATGCATTATGAGGTGAAATGTTAGATTAGAAGAATTATTTATGGGCGTCCAGAAATAAGGAAGAGCAAACTAAGGTTCTATTTCATCAACATTCAGAGATAATTACTGAGATAAACAGTCGATTTGAAATGTATAGCCTTAACACCGGTTCATTCTACACTTAGAGACAGGCTTAGAACCATTGTGAAAGTTTTGGGTGTAACTTCATACACAATGTGTTTGAATGCTTTCAACATTAGAATAAAATTAGTATAAATAAAATTATTTTTATTTATGAAACAAATTTTCTGTTATCAATTGATTCTGGTCCGAAAATAAAATTTTTATGCTAAAACTGTTTTTGAATAATTTGAAATATTTTATATACATAATCTGATTTTTTTTTAAAATTCAACTACAGGCAATAATGGCCCTCATACATGGAAGACAAAATAAATAAATAATTTATTCGTAAAAATCACATCAGCACTCTATTCACAGTAATAGGGATGAAATAGATTTCAAATTCTTTAAAATAGATTTAAAGCAAACCTCATTTTGCTCTTTCCCTTTTCGTAAACGCCTATGAATAGCAAATTGTCATACTGATATAAAATGCAATAAAATTGTTCAATAAGCGAAACATAAATGAATTTTATAAAATTTTTGGTAATTAAAAGAGAAGGCTTATTAAAATCATGTATAATTAAAAACACATTTTAAAGACTTAGGTCGCATTTTTTTTTTGTGAGAAAAATTCATTCAAAAATTTCCTTTATAAATCTATTTTAATGTTCATAAAATTAAAATGAACGCTATAATAAACAGCATATAAATTAAATGGAAGGATTTTAAAGGCTTTTATTAAATAATTGAACGTGTTATGCGTTAGTTACTTTAATGTTTAACAACAATTAGCTCATCTTGAACAAATGCGCTAAGCAGGAAAGCTACAATGCAGTTTGTTGAACTAGTATTAGGCTTTTGGGTGTGACCGATACATAAATAATCTATAATACTATCATAAATAATAGCAATTTAATTTAAATACAGCTGAGGGGTCGGAATAATTAATAGTTTTCTTGCAAATCAGATATTTTTCTAGATATGGTGTGTTTTGGGAAAACTGAAACGTCGAAACCATTCCAGAATGCGTCGAAACTAAAAGCTGCATCATTGCATCTGTTAATTTTATGGTTAGTTTATGTGAAAGTTGTAGAGTTTTATACTAAGGGGCACTCTATTTGAATTTGAATTTGATACAAACACAGTTTATACGTGAAACAATGTTTATTTAATTCGTTGCACATATAGAATTTGCTTTTACAGCAATAAGCATACGTACTACTTGTACGGAATATATATTAACATTCAATAGAAATACACCTTGCAAATACTCACAAACCAGCAGAGAGTCAAACCAGCAGTACTGCCACGATAAACTTTGGGCCCCCTAAGCACTATCGCCGGTTAACACCTGGAGCTGCTTTCCTCGTAGCTCCCTTAACTCGCTTATCTATCAACCTTAACAAAACCTTCTTCAACCTCTGTATTAATCAAGCTGCTTGGTATTTATACCAAGCGCGTATGCCGAAATTAGCATATCTCAAGCAGCTTCTTTAATTCATTCACTCAAAAGTTCGATTCTTGTGAATCGAATCTTATGTATACCTTACAAAGTAAAGCGGAAGAACACTTGAAATATATCGAAATTGAACACGAGATTTCAAACTGCACTAATTCCTCAAAGTAGCTATCGTAAAATCTAATCTATACGTATAAAACAGTTCCGTAACTGACTGACTCACTGACATACAGCGCACAGACCAAACGGCTGGACCTAAAGGGCTGCAATTTTGCATGGCGATTCTTCTCATAGTGTAGGGGTGCACTAAGAAAGATATTTGAAAAATTCCCCATAGATTTTTTTAAATTAAATTTTTAAGCTGTTTTAAGGGGACACAGTACCCTAAAAATCGTCAAAATATCGATTTTTTTTTATTGACTCAAATTATTGTCCCCACCTTTCTATATATGATCACCAAATTTCAAAGCTGTATCTTGAATACTTTAAAAGTTATTTAGATTTTTATAAGGTTGTGAGAAAATTAAAGGGACAAGTGACCATTTAAAGTGGGCGTGGCATTTTTTTCCACTAGCCTAAAAACTCAAATTAATAATTAATTATTTTTTTTTGTTCACCAGAGCGAAAGAAGTAACCGTTAAAAGTAACTGTTTGGATTTTTTACACATGGTAATGGTAGTTCTGCACGTAGCTATTTATTTTCGGTTCAAAAATTGTAATCAGCATTTTTTTTCTTCCTGAAGTGTATATTTTTAAGCTTTTGCTTGAACTTTACGCTATATTTCTATTCGTTATATTTGTTACCTATAAACCTGGGGATTTTAATTTAGTAAAATAAGTATGTTTTTAAAATTTTCTCAGAAAATGTGGTAGTAAATGGTATGTTTCATGAATAAAAATTACATCGATTTTTCTTATTTTTTTTTAAATTTTCATACTTTTACAACCCTAAAAGAAATTTTTTATGTTAAAACATGGTTGAAATGCTTTACATATGCATTACTTTGTACATCAAATCTAGTTCCACATTAATTTTATACAAATTTCAGGTATGACTTTCTCAAGTACCATGATTTATTTTTTCTTAATGGTATGTTTTCTTAACTGTCATATATTGAGAACGTTATAATTTTTTTAATAATTCAGATAGAGATATAAAAGTTTTTATACATATTCTTTATTATACGCTTAATGAAACTTCGCATGGAATTAACATTAAGATTTATTTGTTGAATTTGAAAAAAATTTAAACCAAGAGCAGTTGTTGTCGACTATTTTCTACAGTTCACTGACATGTTTTTAAAATTGCATAAAATATTTTATATTGAAGTTGGATGGATAAAATGTTTTATATATATATTATATTAATTGACTATTATAAATACCCACAAAATTTGTATATCATTTCATTTCAAGGGACTTTTTTTAACAAATGAAAACTTTAAATGGCTTTTTCTCCATGTTTGTTTTTTCTTGACATTCATGCAGTAAAAGTGCTAAAACTTTTTTTGTATTTAAGACACAAGTATTAAACTTTTTATACAGGTTTTCTATTATGTATAGCATAAAAATTCGCATGGAATTATGCAATAACATGCTTATTTCTCTTTTTATATTCAAAAATATACAACAAAGTGCCAGTTTTCATCGTTTTTCACTGCAAATGATAGAAAAAAATTTATATAAAATGTAATTTTAAAAGTATCTAAAAAACCCATGCTAATTTTTATATAGTAGACATAAATACATTACCTATAAAAAATTGGAGCAAAAATATTAATATTTGAAAAAGTTATAAGGATTTTTAAAAATTGAAAAAAAAAATTAAAAAATTCAAATTTTAATTAAATTTACAGTTAAAATAAATTTTACCTTTCAGAATATGTTTTAAAATGACTGCTAAAATGCAATACAATTACAATGTTTATTGAAATACTTAAAATAAAAAAAATTTTTGACAGGGTACTGTGTCCCCTTAATAACTTTTTTTAAGTTTGCATTTAAAATAATAATTTGAGGGTTATAAAATTATATCACGAGATAGATCATACAAATTCCTTTAAAATGAAATCTCTTTCGAATCTTTACCTCCATTTTCTGATTTTTGGTGAATTTTTAAAGATTAATCTTCAGAATTTAATTTATTAAATGTTGATCACGTGATTTCTTTTTCTGGTACTTTAAATAAATTTATCGTCACGTCATAACAACGAAATTGACAAAAGTATATTTTTCTTTTCTTGCTAATGCGGCAGACGATTGGACATTATCTAAAAAAATATTAAAATACAGTAAAAATATGTTCCTCAAACTGTACTATATTCTTTAGTATGTCCTATTAGATTTAATTTGAATATTTTCTTCTACATTACTTTGTCTATAAAATATCCCTTACGATTTTTTTATAAATGTATTTTTTTTACATCAATTGTATACATTGATCGTCGTATTTATTATAAATATATATATATATATATATATATATATATATATATATATATATATATATATATATATATATATATTGGCATTAATTGCATACATTGACCGTTGTATTTAATTTAAATGTACTCCGTAGCGAAGTGCGGGTTTTCAGCTAGTTTCTTATGTATGAGGTACAGCAGTTATTGACCGTTATATTTTCAATTCGGGAAGAGTGTGTATGTCAAAATAGACACCCGTAACTTACACAGATGCAAATAAATCGACACTAACACAGTTGCAAAATTTCAGACATATCCCCATAAAATATCTAAGTGGTTTGCAGCAGTGAAAAAAAAAAAAAAATGCTGTGCAATTTAAAAACTGAAAAAGAAAGCTTCAAATTACTAGAATACTTTAGAAATGTTAGGTTTAATTTTTTTGATAATTTTTTAAAAATATATTTTTTTCTTCTGCTAACATGTAGAAAAAAAATTAATATTATCGCTTGTTCTTAGTTCATGAAAATTTTCAGTGTCAATTTTATGAAAGAAACAATTTTTTTAAAGTTTAAACTTTGCCTTCTTTAGATCAGTTGATTATGAAATTATTTTGTTAGCATGATCTAATAAACATTGAATCTTATACATACTTGAATCAGTTCTGTGATGTGCACCTCTTCTTCTTGCCTCTTTTTCGCAAACTGACGGTAGAGGGCGTCTTCTTCAGCACGATGTCTCATCTCCAATTTCGTCTGCGTCTCTTTATCCTGAAACAATGCAGCTAATATTAATCACAATGAAATATTCTAAAGAAAAGAAAGAACAAAATAATATCCAACAAAACAGAAATAAAATGCAGTGATTATAGGAATAAACTTTGGTAAGGAACTCAGGGCAAAGGGCATCTGCCATTCTAGGATATTTGCTATTTTATGATGGAACATCAGAATAGTATCGCCATCATCTACCGAATGTTGGACTGACTGACAGAGGGGAGTGTTGCCTTTCTGCTACAAGCTAAATTCAACATTTGGCAGACATAGTCCTAAATTCAAACGAATATTTTGGAACCGGGTTACAAATTTGTACATATTCTAATCTATGACGTCTGTAAATTATAAAATGGTAAAATTAATAGTATAAGATAGTGTTATATAATTCGAAAAGAGAATTCTCTTTCTTTGTTGTCTAATATTTGAACACACTGTTGACTGACAATTTTACTGACCAGTCACGGTCAATAGCTTTCACGCTAAATACGAGTTAACTCGCTACTGGTCATCTGCGTTTGTGCATGAGAATACGAGTTTACTCATGACCGGTTAACAATGTGTTAAAGTGTTTAAATAAAAAAATAAAAAAGTAAGAATTTTACAAAATTAGCTTAGTTCTCAACATTTCAAGCGAAAAGAATCGTTCATCTGATGACCAAAAATTCAAGGAAGAGCACAGAGAAGAAATCTTTATTTCGATAAAATAATATAGTATCAGTGATAAAATCTATTATGAACTTTTTGGCTAAAATATGTATTATTTCACCACAGTTTTAAATCTGTTTTATTCATTTATTTTTTGTTTATATTTATTCCAAAAAGGGAAAACATCGTCTAAATTGAATTCGATATAAACCCACGTATTGAGGTCTAAAACGTGTTTGATGTCATGCTTTAGTGATATATCTGTTCATAAACGAAGCTGTAAAATTTTCAAGACAAAAAGTTTCAACATGTCTCTGCCAAAGTGTATATTTATACAACCAAGATGAAGAGTTAGGGCCTGTTCACATAGGAGTCAGATAGCGGAGCGTTAAAGGAAAGATGACGTTGAGGCGAAAATAAACCAATCATAGGCGTTAAAAAATTAGTTGCTAATCGTTTGAAGGTTTGTCATTGGTTAAATATATTTCAATACTTTAATGTTCCGCTACCGGACTATGTGAACAGGCCCTAAGGTAAGGTGACCAGACGTCCCTCTTTAGGCGGGACAGTCCCGATTTTTAACAATTTGTCCCGTGTCCCGCGACATTTTAAAAAAGTCCCGATTTTTGGAAAGAATGCACGACAAGCTAGGGAACGGCGGGAGAACGGGAAGGGAACATACGTTTTCGGCGGCCATATGGCTATTTAGCCAGGATATGAGTTTTATATTATTTTTGCTAATTTTATAATGTTAAGCTTTAATAATAAGAAATAATTGTTGAACTGATTATCGAGAACTGCTTATCAAAGTTCGCATTGTTGATCAGTTGTTAGAATTCAAATTTTGAAACAAACCATGTTCCATACAATAATGCACTAAAAATTGTGGAATAATAGCTGACCTTACCAGGAACTAATGCTACGACTGAACGCGTTTTTTCTACGGTAAATAAAGTATGGACATCAGAAAAATCACAATTAAGTGTTGAGACTTTGAAAGTCTTTATGTGTGAAATATAATTTAACACATTCTTGTGAAAACCAGTGGTTCTGTGAAAACCAGTGGGATTCAGTGGTTCCCAACCTTGGGTACGCGTACCAGTACAAGCAGCTACCGGTACGCGAATGATTTTACAATTTAAAACAAAAATCTATGGAAAATCTGTAGTACGAAAAAAAAAAAAAAGAAACGACTATAATAACTAATAATCCATACGTTTTAATATTTTAGTTTGGAATTTCTTATCCATTGTTTGTGCTGTAATATTTTATTGGGATTTACCTAATCTCAAAAGATGCCGTCTACACCTGAATGTGTTATCTATGACCGCCCCATAAAAATTTGGCACTCGCCTGCGAATTATAACTGTGTCTATAACTGTGTTTGCGAATTTTAACTTGTTCGAGTTCTACTAAAAATTGTGTTTTGTGTTTCAAACATCTTTAAATTAATTGCATATTATTAATCAATAGTAATTGTATTATTAATAAATATTAAGAAGCTGTTAAGGTAAGTGTACTAAACTCAGGAGATTTATTTAAAATGATTTTTTATATATCCTAATTTATTTTGTTCTCCATTGCATTTTATTCCCCATTTAAAAATTTTTGGTCTACCGGTACGTCATCAAATTGCTTACAACGTACAGGTACGGTACTATAAAAAGGTTGGGAACCCCTGTTATACATGATTTCCAGAGATAAGTTTCTTCCCTGGGTTTCTACAGCTATGTAAAAAAGACGCTTCACCAACATACAATTCCGATAAATCACCATATCGTAAATAGAGCCAAACGTAATCGCAAAGGGATTTTACAGGCTTAAAAGAATATGAATAATACAGGATAAAGATGTGTTTCTTCCCGATTACAACAGAAATTAATGACTTTTAATGCATTTTTAAAACTTTCCCCTTTGTCTCATCTTACTGGCGATAAATCTCAAGGAGGATGATTTCCACTGGACAATTTTAAGATCGATTCTGTGCAAAGTTTAATAGCGTTATTCAGTAATTGCGACCAACGGTATTTGAGCTCGATATGAGACGAGATTTTTCTAAAAATATTTTTTGTGGGGACGATTCTTTCGTAATCCACACCGTTCAATGTGTTGAAAAAAAAACGTTTATCATCCCTATCAGGCAAAGACAATTTTTAATAAAAGAATTTCCGTTCAAAAATCTAACAACTGCATAAAATTTTGAAGTAATTTTTTAGTTAAGGTATCTGCCTACGTTAAAATGGCTGTTTTGGTGCAAAATTTCGAATTTTTATTTTAATTGCTCTTTTTCAAAAGCCAATCGTTTAGGATTGTAAAACTGCTTTACTTTTATTGTACTGACCCTATTAGATTCGCTCACCTCAATCTTAACTTATGGGAAAAATGTGTCCAAGGATTGCCGACTTGGATTGAAATTTTTTATAATTATTATTATTATTATTGTTGTTTAAATAGAGAAAGAGATTTTACACCCTACGGCATTTTTCGCTTTTTTTTTAAATGCAAACAATACTTTATAATTTAAATTACTCTGGTAAAATATCTGGTCTAGTGTGTTTTAAATGCTCATGAATTCCTTTGTTGGACGAAATTTATAAAATGAATCCTGTTGCAAGGTGCAGAAAAGTTGAGGCTATCCGAGAATACTGGATTATCAGCATTTATGTAGCTGTCAATAGTAGACACATTTTCTCCATAGGTTAACACTGAGGTGAGCGAATCCAAAAGGGTTAGTACGCAGCAGCCTTAATACTCTTTCAGTTACCACTGTCTCCAAAGCGGAATAATGCACTTAAAGCTTTACATGCTTCCCGAGGAATTAATTCACCGTCTGTCAACAGAACACTGAATACTTTGTTCATATATGTCAATCGTTATGACATCACCTCTTTAAGCATTCAAATATCCATCGACCGAATAAACTACAATGAATGGGAGTTGGTAAGTGGAAGTGGGGGAGGGGGGTGGATACTGGCTTTCTCTCTTCCTGTTTAGGTCACGCCACAGGCTTTTTGTACGAGCGACCACAGACGTGGACACAATATATAGTTCGTGATGAGATTCCCGATAACGAGAGAAGAAAACAAACCCGACGGCGGAATTTTTTTACTTTGTTTTTCCAGCCAGTTGGTTCTGAAAGGCAAAATCTTTCGCAGCGATGTTGCAAACCGCAACATATCTCGGGGAAAAGAAAATAGGAGAGTGGATGAGTGATTTGCCCCGAATTATAGGGTAGGTACTGGTGAGTCGGAAGTTTCAAATCTGTTGTGGAAAAGAAAGAAGAACAAAAAAAAAGCGCTTGCAAACGGAGAAGACAAGATATCAGGCTTCGGATTCGTTCTGGTTCGTAAAATTCATTGGTGTTATAGTTCCATCTCGTCATTGATTTTTGCCGTTCCAATACGCGAAAAATCGCTAAGAAGAAGGAAAAAAAATCATGGTAAATAAAATTGGCAAAATAAAAGCGAAATGAAATTTGATGAAAACTTATACATTTTTAACCAGCTGGGCTAAAATGTCTGTTTACCCTTCAGCGGGCGCGCCCGTGTATAAAGTGAAACATTTTCGTAATTTTGATTGGTTTGTTTTTACATATAAGGTTTGGATGATCTAAGCAGTTTCTATTTATATCTACACCCTTTCTAATGCAGGTCTAATTTTCTGACCCTTGTATTCCTTTCCATTCAATGGTAGTCGGGATTTAAACGTGGTAAACCAGCAATTATACTGGAATTAATTCCTACTGATGTCCAAAATCCTAAAAATCAGTGAGATTGTCCATCTTCGTGATATGCGGGATGCCGTGTAATAGCTGCACATTTGATCGACGACATCAACTCCTGTTTTTGTCATATTGTAACCCTCGACTGCGTTTACAATTATACTGGATTACAATATGACGAATTCACAAATAAAATGCTTCCCGATCGTTAGATCATAAGCGCGTGAAACTGAAGACCAGTCGCTACGTAGCAAAACCTGTAAAGGCTGCCGAGGGTTACAATATTACAAAAACAGGAGTTGATATCGTCGATCAAATGTGCAGCTCTTACACGGCATCCCGCATATCACGAAGATGGACAATCTCATTGTTTTTTAGGTTTTTGGACATCAATAGGAATTAATTCGCAAGTTGTCCTTAGATCCAATAAACCGGACACTTGAAATAAGGCGATTGTATCTGCATTCTTTGGCCTTTAATTATAAATATACCTCAATATTATCAACATTTTATATTTTATCATAAAACACAGAATTTTAATTTTCAATTTGAAAAAAAAAGAGTATATTACAAGAGAAATATTCAAGGTTGAAAGAAACGTTGCACTTTTTTGCGTCGCGCGCCTGCTGGTGTTCCAAAAATTGGCGAGCCCGCTGAAGGCTTAAAGAGGCTGCGCCCACTTAGTCTCCACCAATGATGATGTCCAGATTTGTAGACGCTTGTAAATTATGCATTCCTTTGAATATCCGTTGATGACTGATATTACGATGTTCCCATGATTGATACACACACGCACACATACATCACCAAAACTAGTTCAACAGGTCAAGGAATAGAAAATTAATTCTCAATAAACAGAAGTTAAGCTCAATTCAAATTTCTAAGGTAAATTCAGCTCTCATCAAGAGCAAAGTAAGAGAAAGCCTAAGAAAGCTGAATTTACTTTAGAAATTCGACCCGAGCTTAATTTACAGCTCTTTATAATGAATTCATTAAGCTTTTCTTGTTCCCCACACCATGATTCTCATTTTGAATATAAATGAAATTAGTAATTTCATACTTTATATTGTCTGAACATCAACAAACATGGTAAGAAGTGTATATGAGAAGATAATCAAAAGAAAACTCGACAGCTGTAATGTTACAGGCTAAGACCTCCTATGCTTACTCTTCAGAGTAAGATGACTGCATTATTTTAATACAAAGCTTTTCACCAATTAACTACTAATAAAAACCCATAACCGGACTAACTTTAAAATGGTGAAACTAATAGAGGTTTCCACATAAAATTCAAGAATTTCAGTCTGACAGACAGAAGCTCATTGGCAACGAAACGCAGGCACTTCAGATTTACGATTTACTTCGTAGGTCGTATTCAGGGATACGAAAATATCGAAAACACACCACACAAGAGTCCGGACAAATTAATCACACGTTAACAGGAAAGGTGAAAACGCAGAGATGCACAAGATTGTGTCTCAACCTTCCTTTAAAAGGGATAAGAATAGATAATTACCGAGTCATTTAAAAAACAAATAAAAAAGTACCAAATTTTTGGGTGGTCATAAGCTATAGCTACCGATGTAGACGAAAAAGGGAGTAAATATATTAGCGTTAAAACGAAAAAAGGAGCCTCAGAGGGCCGTCATTGTTTATCAGAAATGTTTAATTTCGCAATTTTGGATGAGTTCTAGGCAAATATTTAGGGCCTGTTCACACAGAATCCGTCAGTGTCAGCGTTACTCGTATTGACATATTTTAAACCAATCCCAGACCTAACGCTGCTATGTACTAAGAAAAAAATAGTATTTCCCTTTTCCTCTTCTTGCAGATTCTTGTGGTGGGAGGAGTCCAGTTGACAGTTCTAGAATTCCACCTACCTTAGGATTGACATTTTGAGGGATTGTAATGGTTCTCTCTCTGTAGGGGGGTTAAGCGCTGCCCCCAAATTTTTTATCTAAAATAGATTTTTGTCACCTATTAACAGGTACATAAATGCTGATAATCCAATAAAATTGGTATTGTCAGATAGCCTGAACTTTTCTGCAAAGCGCTACCGGATTCATTTTATTAATTTCGCCCACCGAAGGAATTTATGAGAACACACTATACCAGAACCATTTAAAACACACTATACCAGATTTTTTCCCGAATAATTTAAATTTTAAAATATTAATTTCATTTTTTAAAAAAAACGAAAAAAGTACACAAATGTAAAATTTTTTTTCTCTATGACGGAGTACAATTTTTTAAAAAAAATATTTGATTTCAAGTCGGCAATCCGTGGACAAATTTTCTCCATAGGTTAACATTGAGGTGAGCGAATCCAATAGGATTTGTACATAGCAGCCTTAACAATTTCGTGGCTATCGTTTGGAGTTTTGTAGTTGGTTAAATATGTTTCAATGCGAGTGACGCTGACGGTCGCAGTGTGAACAGGCCCTTATTCTTGAAAGTCTTAGAATATTTTTTTATCTCTAGCATTTCCTGGAGGAACTTGAAATAAATATAAGATACTTGAGGAAATTGTATAGGATCTTAAGCAATTACACACATGCGGAAACATACTTTTGAATTTGTTAAACATTTATTTGAACAATTACCCAGAGCAAAAAGCCCTTTTCGATTAGTGAAGATGATTTTTAGCCAATATTTTTGTTTTAATGGACAGTAACACATACATTTTACCATTATTCACCAATTTAACTACTATAAAAATACTCTAGGCTTGTGTTTGTACACTCTAGACTTTGTTACTGAAATGGTGCTAGTTAGAGGGATATGCCCTAGGATGACATCGCATGATTGTCCGCTAATCAAAGGTTAATATGGCATTTCACTAGGAAAAAAATAACTTTGGTTAGATCTTAGAATGTTTTTAAAAAGAGATTGCAAAAAATAAGTATTACGTTTATCCAAACAAATAAAACAAATTCGACTAAGTGAAAAAAAAAATAACATTAAAAATTAGGAACTTACATTCACATGCGTTTATATGATGTGTCAAAGACACTTTGTGTAGAATATGGAAGAAAATTTACAAACTGAAAAATTTACCAATAAAACACGATTATTAATTTTGAAATTTTTAAAATGAAAAAAAGTAGAACTGCGTCGCTTTTTAAATACTGCAATTTTCAAAATTAAATAGAATCCATTTGGGAAAAATAATTTTAACTATAAGTGAAAAAAAGTAATTTGCTTTCATGTTTATATTATAATGTTAACTATTTTGTCCCATATTCTGATCTTATGCTTCCTTTCACTTTAAAATAACCATGCTGAATTACAACCTCACATGCTTTCTGCACAGGCGTGATGAGCATAACCCGGTCAAGCCCTATTCAGTTATTCCTCAACAAACGTAATAATATTTTCTAGACGAAAATCTTAAGTTTTAATATTTTGCTTTTAGAAAGTTATTTATTCATAAAAATACAAAAATCAGTTATATTCGAGTTTTAAGGTGAGTTATCACCTTTAAATCTTCAAAAATTCAATTTTTTTTTGGGGGGGGGGGGTATTTTTTGAATATTTAAACATTTCTGAATCATTTAAAATAAAATGCGTTAACATATTCTAATTAGAACATTCAAAACTATCATATGAAAGAAGTAGTTCCGATGTAAACAGTATCAATGTGGAAACTTTAAAAGCATTTTTCTCGCAATGATGATTTTCATGCTTGCGCACTGTATAAAATAAACTACTACGGATATTGCTTTCGAATTCTCAGGGTAAGGGCCTGTTCACATAGGAGTCCGGTAGCGGAAGCTTAATAGGAAAGATGGCGCTGATATGGAAATAAACCAATCATAGGCGTTAAAAATTTCTTTGCTAATCGTTTGGAGGTTTGTCATTGGTTAAATATATTTCAATACCTTAACGCTTCCGCTACCGGACTCCTATGTGATCAGGCCCTAAGTGTATAATGATGCTACCTAAAATATGCCTCTAATTTTTTCTTAAAAATTTTATTTTACTAAGAATGACTTGTATTTGACTTGTAATTTTAATCTGCTTTTTCAGTTTTTAAAAATCTGACTGCCGTGCTTTGAATATTCTTTGGTGTTTTAAAATTTAAATAGGTGTAGAATTATTCCTAATGTTTTTATATTACAAAAATGCTAAAAAATATTATTGAAAATTTATTAGTGTTGTTGTAAGTTTGCGCGCAGTGTATCAGTATAAATTTGATATTTTCAGAAAATGCACTAACTTCTTACTTCATAAATAAGATTCTTAATAACTTGTAATAAAATTAATTCCGGGAACATAATCTATAAAGTTTAGAGAAGTAATCCTGAACATTTCAAGTATAATGGACAACAACAACAACAACAACAATAAAAAGTTATAGAAGTACGAAGAGACAGCAAAAATTCTGACTTTTCTACTTGTGTAAAGGTGATAACAGGGCATTCTTAATGTGACTTTAGTGCATAATTTAACAATGCCTATGTCTTAAAAATCTGATAAACACAAAATACAAAGGTGACGAATTAATTTAAAAGTATAAACAGTGTCTTCCCTTGACGCATCTATCTGTGCACTCTATCCGTCATCAGTTTCATGTAAAGTTAGTGCACAAAAAAAAAAAAATGTGTCTTGAAATAGCTAGTTTGTTAAATATAAAATTGCAGGTTTGGTAAAGAATATTCAAACTTTATTGCAGAACAGAAACTATTCATGTCATGTGAAAATAAACTAGATAACAAACTATTCCTTTTCACAAATCGACAGGAAAGACTTTGACCCTAGGAGTAGGCGTGTCGGTGGGTTACATGACCTACTGATCCAGTTGGGAAAACGAAACCTTTATTGTCGTTGCTAGGTTTTAACTTGTTTCTATTTATTTACCAGCTCGTTTGGGTTATAAGTCCAAAACACCCTGTTGCCATTCGCAAGAGTTGAAAACTAAACATCGGAAAGCTGTTTCTGATTCCATTCGATCTTTAGAATATAACTAAACACCGAAAACGTTTAACGTGCATATTTGTTCCTTAGGGCCTGTTCACATAGGAGCAGGGCCCGATTTAGAAAATTCTGGATTATAGGCACAAATTGAGAAGGGGCCCCCCTAACACTGATGTGGGCATAAATTTCCAAAATTGACACACACAAAAAAATAATGTGAAAGTACCATTTTACCAAGAATTGGCTATTTGAAGCGTAGAAGCCTAGAACGTTATCATATAACAAAAGCAATAGAACATATTAACTTCACCATTGTAACACCAATACAATGGAACCAGAAAAACTTATTAATCCTTATATACACTATAACATATATATGATGAACTATACATATAACTGTAGATAAGATGAACAAATCAATCAAATTTGAAAGGAAATTTTAAAAAAATCGTTTTGAGAAAGGTAATAAATAAAAAAAAAAATTTGAATTGGGAATTCTTTCTTTTAAAATAAAAATTTTGGGGGGCCCCTAACATTCGGGGGCCCCTAGGGCCCGGGCCTAATGGAAAATCAGGGCCTGCATAGGAGTCCGGTAGCGGAAGCGTAAAAGGAAAGATGGCCCTGAAGAAGGGAATAAATCAATGATAGGCGTTAAAATTTGGTTGCTAATCGTTCGGAAGGTTGTCATAGGTTAAATATATTTCAATACTTTAACGTTTCCGCTACCGACTCCTATGTGAACAGGCCCTAAAAAGAAAAAATTGGTGCTGAGATAGGAAAAAAAACCAATCTCAGGCGTTGAAATTTCGTTGCAAATCGTTTGGAGGTTTGTCATAGGTTAAATATCTTTCAATGCTTTAAAGCTTCCGCTACCGGACTCCTATGTGAACAGGCCCTAAGTCTCGGGGCAAAAGAAAATTTCGCCTTTCGAGAATGACGGCATCGTGACGTATATTCTCAATCGACAATATTTCTCATTGATAGATTTTACAAATAAACGTCACGATGCCGCCATTTTCCTAGGCGAAATTTTTGTACGGCCGGAGACTAGGGCCTGTTCACATAGAATCCGTCAGCGTCAGCGTCAAAACTTTTAACCAATCATATACTAATTATTAACCCATTTAACCAATCATCTCCAACGGAATCTTTAACGGTGACGCTGACGGATTTATCTGAAAGGAGTCCGGTAGCGGAGCGTTAAAGGAAAGATGACGTTGAGACGAAAATAACCAATCATAGGCGTTAAAAATTTCGTTGCTAATCGTTTGGAGGTTTGACATTGGTTAAGTATATTTCAATACTTTAACACTCCGCTACGGACTCCTATGTGAACAGGCCCTAAGGCTCTTTATTTTAAGGTAGAACGTACAAAATGTTTTTCAAGCAGCAATCAGTGTAACAGAATATCGTAACGTAATGACGTAAATGCCTAGAAAAAATATAAAGACCAAAATAAAAGTATTAAAAGAAAGTAAAAATAAAGTTTCTAACCGGTAACGAGAAATTAATCACCAAAAATCATTAACAGTAACTACATGGCTTCAAATCGTTTGGCTGATTTTTGCATCTTTTGGAAACGAACTTACGAAAGAACATATTAGTTAGAGAAGTATAAAAGAGAAGTAAAAGATCGACAGAAAAAGGTAAAGTGGTGAAAACTTCTCTACGATTTAAGATTTTTTTGTCAGTATAAACGACGAGTTGGTGTAAAAGTTATCCTTAGTTCAAAAATATGAAATTTTCCTACATTGGTGGAAATGAGCAGACTAATCGATTGATTAAACAGCAATCAATTCATTTGGAATATAATGTTTACATGAGTACAAGCTCCATAATCCACGACTGGGGTAAATTAAAAATCAATCTATTTTTCAGAGAAATATCAAATATTCCTTCCAAAAATTTGTTCTATCTGAAAATTTTTGTTTCGCAATCTACGAAGAACGGATGATGTTTAGCCCCCTAATAATTATAATCGTGGGCCGTAAATACTATAATCCGTTCATTTTTGTCCCAATTAAAGTTGACGGACGGCTGAGTTAAACTAGCAATGTCAACTTCAACGTCAGTGGTGTGCAAAATTTTTTCGAACGCGACCCCATTTCTTTCAATAAAAAATTATTCGACCCCTAAAGAATTATTTTTGGTAACAGCAGAATTTTCAAAAAAAATAGGCAAATGTTAGTAAAAGAAAACAGAAGAAAGAAAAAAGCAAATTTTGTCAAACTATTTTAGAAACCAATGAACTGTAGATTTTTAGGCTATATTTACGTTTCATAGTAACAGTAAAAAATGTCTTGCATAACTTCCGTCTTAACTTGCATTTGTTTTGGGCTAATCTCATGTAACTTCAAGTGGAAAAACTGGTGGAAGAAGGGTTATTCCATTTCTGGATCAGCAGATAGGTATGTGGATGTGCTCAAGCGCACAGTGATATTTGTATTACTTCATTTATATAATCAAACGCGTGTTATAGTTAAGATTCGGATTGGTTTATTTGGCCTCATAGGGTTATACATTTTGAAAAAAAAATCAATAGGAAGTCCATTCATCTTCCGGATATTGCTCGTTGTTCATACACAACGATATTGCCTTCAAAACAGCCTCCGGGATATCTTTTTCTCCCGAATCTTGGACTGTCCAGTCTATGTGGACTAAGCCCGTCTGCACACGGAGCAACTCAAAAGAAACTGATAACTGACTCAATCACAAACCCGTCGGACGGGTTAGTACCAGTTGCGCCGTGTGCGTGGCTCCATTCAATTACAATAGGTTGCGACTCATCACGGACTGGGTTCGACGGGTTTGTAACAAGTTTGCGCCGTGTTCGTGGCTCCATTCAATTACATAGGTTGCGACTCATCACGGCCTGGTTAGTGATTTGAGTCGGTATCAGTTCTTTTGAGTTGCTCCGTGTGCAGGACGCTAGAGTTTAGTACAGATGGGTTTCGGATTCAAGACAGAGCGGGAGCCGGTGTCTACAGTACACTATTTTCCCATAGTGCCCCTGTCGCCCGATATAGTCCAATTTTGATGCCGAGATCTCCGCAATTCATTTAGCACTCGGAAATTTAAAAACCAAAACAATATGTTCTCCAAAGTGGTTATTTTAGTTGATTCTATATCTGCCATCCAAGCCGTTACGGAAAATCACTGCTCTGAGACTTGGTTGTCTTGGTTGAAATCAAGCAAACCCTGAACATTCTTAGCGGCATGCAGAAAATTATTGTCGGTCAGTGGATTTCATCACATGTCCGGTTTTGAAAGCAATGAACAGCAGATTTGCTTACAAAAAAACGGAACCCGCATTCAGCAAGATATTAGCCTGTTACACCGATACCACTCAAAAGACACGTCTTTGAAAAATTTAGAGAGGTACGCACTCCGATATGGTGGAAAAATTGAAAGGTAAAACCTGGGATAACATTCAGGACAGTTGGGAATCGTATTGCCACAAACCCCGCAAGGAAGCAGTAGCAAATTTCAGGCTACAGACTGAACACGACTGCTTGGCAGAACATCTGTTCAAAATGGGTATATTTCCAACCAACGTTTGCCACGATCTGCAGGGCAGGCGTTATGAATTCGGATCACCTCCTAACTTGCCTTGGACTTGACAGAATATCCCAGAGAAACGGAGACATCAACAATATGGTATTGGATGCAGGACCAGTATGAACTCCTCTTTGTGACTGAACTTTTTGATTGTGTATATTTTTCTAGTTTATTTGCTTTCTTGTTTTTGTTGGTTTCTAGTTTAATTGCTGTTTGTTTTGTTTCCTGATCCTTTGTAATGTTGTGGGCTGCCTCATCAGTACATGGATTAATTTCCGAAAAAAAGCCATACGTAACACACTCAATAGGAAGTCCTTCTCTTTTAGTCAAAATAAATAAATAATAAATTTTTGTTCATGGGAGTTTTAATGTAAGACTGTTTGACACCTTATTTATCACCTTATTATCATACTTTATATTTAATATATATATATATATATATATATATATATAGATATATATAGATATATCAGTCAAACCTCGCTATCTCGAACTTGAAGGGAGAGACAAAAAAATTCGAATATCGAAAATTCGAATTATCGAAAATCGCATGTTATCAATAGTAATAGTGAAAATAAATCTTTTTACATACCTTTTTAAAAAGTAATCCATATTTTTATTTTAATAAACACTATTTACAAATTCTTTGAAAAAAGATTCAATTGTTGTTTGCTCTTCAGAAAGAGTCTGAATTTTATTTATTACACTAAGTGGACAATGGCTTTAAATGTGTCCTCTTACCTATTTGGTTGATTTTCAACATATCTTCTCAAAGCGTCTACTGCAAATAGTCCTTCTTTGTTTGTCACATTAGGTGTCAAATGGCGGATATCGTCCTCCTCTTCTTCTGATAATACACAAAGGAAACTTTCGTATGACGGATGATGTCATTGTCCTCCACTGACCACACACTATTACCGTATCATCTACCGATGACAAAGTCATTAAAATTCCATGTTATCGAGGTGCATGAGCATCGAGGCTCTAGCTTGAATGCAAACAGCAAAGGCATGCATTCACACCTGTAATTTTTTTTATTTCACTCCTTGCTGCAATGATAAGAAATTCTACAATCTTCTTGGAAGCCACCCACCTCTTGATTTTGTCCATGCCTTAATTTCCTG
Organism: Dolomedes plantarius; assembly: GCA_907164885.2. Lineage (NCBI taxonomy): Eukaryota > Metazoa > Arthropoda > Arachnida > Araneae > Dolomedidae > Dolomedes > Dolomedes plantarius. Next base: position 42,506,979 of record OU015503.1, on the reverse strand, counting down.
TTTTGTTAAAACCACCCCAACCCCTCTAGAAAGTAACCTTGGAGAATAAAGGAGTAAAATAAAAGAAAGGATCGATGGTCACTGCATATGCATGGCACCTAACTGAAACGAGATAAGAAAACAATAAACAAGAATTCAAATCCATCTGGAGGACAAGACAAGTTGTCATTTCACTGTGTTATCTTCCGTCTTTATATCCCTTCTTTTAAGTTATGCAGGGTTTTACCACTGTAATGTTTGAATAGCTTTTCTATTTTTAGGAATTTCTATTTTTTGGATATTATTTTTTTTGTTTTAGAAAAAAATTTTCCTCCATTCATGGAAAAAATTCAAGTTATCGAGGGATGAGCCAAACAAAATTCGCCAAATCAAGGTTTTTTAACATTGAGTGCATAGGAAATTTGAAGGGAATTTTTATTTCTTCGAGATATCGAAAAATTCGCGAAATCGAGGTTCGAGTTAGCGAGGTTTGACTGTATATATATATATATATATATATATATATATATATATATATAGATATATATATATATATATATATTAAAAATATTAGTTATAGAAAATTTAACCATAATTTTAAATTAAATAATTCAATATGATATAAATTTAATTCTAACCCTCCAGTTTTCTCACGACCCACAGTTTGCGCAGCGCTGTTCTAAGTACCCCTAAAAGTTCTATTTGTTCAGTGAGTTCCACATTTCAATTACGACTGCAAAATTTCTCAAAGCACTTGAAAGCAAACCCATCTTCTCTTTCTATCGTTTTCTCTTTAAAAACTACAATTTTGCACGAAAGTCGTTCTTTAATGTATACGAATTTTTTTTCTGTTGTATTGAATGATATTGAAATTAAATTTTGGAAAACAACAATAAAAATCATTCATTAGTAACAACGGTCAACTTCCTTTCAAATCCTTTACCTTCAAACTTAGAATGATATATATATATATATATATATATATATATATATATATATATATATATATGATATATGTTGTTGTTTAGCCCCTTGACCGACAGCAATATCAGATCAAGGCCAGTTATAGGCTATTGGGCTGAGTGATGCGGCTCCGGTTTTTAAGTTAGCACCACAAGGATCGGAGTCCGACTCGGATAACGGACCGGTCCTGTAATTTTGAACCCGAGTCAAGTGACGAGACCGGTACACTTGACACCACACCTCCAGAGGTAAATTTGAGATTTGGAGGACATTGCAAGCCACGACAGATTTACATGCACCAGCCACCATTAGCGAACACGGCGGTGGATTTTGTGAGAGACGAGCATATATATATATATATATATATATACAGTCGACCCCGTTATAGCGAACCTGGGGATATAACGAACTCCCGGATATAACGAACGAAATTTTTGTCCCGCCGTTTTCCTATTCTATTTAATGCTAATTTACCCTTTTATAGCAAACCTCCGAATGTTAAGAATCGGCTATAACGAACCTTTTTTTTCAGTCGACTGATTTTATTTTTTTTTAATTTTTCTGCAGTTTTGAAAACATGACATCGACTCTGATTTCATATGGAAATGCATGTCAGCTAGTGAAACACAGAGTAAATGAGCGATAAGTCTGTTTTTTCAAGGGTAGAAACATCTGCATTCTTTCCCTTTTACGATAGCCACTCTGCAGTTGTAATCCCGCCAGTAATTCGGTAAGTGAAACCACAGTAAGAGGAGAGAGAGGAGGGGAAAGGTTCACCAAACGCTAGAGGAGAACAAGTAAAGCATGAACAGTATAGCATATTCGCATCCGAGAACAAGGGAAAGGTCAGCTCAGTTTCGAGCCGGAAGATTCATTTCCACACGCAGGTGGAAGGGAAGTGATTTCATCTAATTCACCTATTTGAGTGTTTATCACAAGTTAAAAATTCGCTTTTAAGAAATCATTAGGTACATCATGTCGAGCAAGCGTAAAACATTCTGCATTGAAGAAAAAGTAAATATCATAAGAGAAATACAAAATGGAGGTAGCCAAATTGACATTTGCCGAAAAAAAGATTTATCGAAATCTACAGTTGGAACACTATGGAAAAACAGAGAAAGCATACTTTCTGCTTTCGAGAAAAATTTGAACTCCCCAAAAAAATTAAGAAAAAGCTGACCATCAAGAAGTGGAAGAAGCTTTATTAAAATGGTTCAGCATTCAAAGAAGCCAAAATGTACCAATTTCTGGGCAAAGGCTTCAGTCAAAAGCTGATGAATTTGCCAGTAAATTTGGAATTCCATTTTCGTGTTCTAATGGATGGTTAGACAGATTCAAGAAGCGGAACAACATATCGTCCGGAAAATTGTCGGAGAATCGGGAGATGTTTCAACATCCAACATCGATACGTGGAAAGAAAGTATTTGGAATGGCATCTAAAGTGAATATGACGAGAATGACATATTTAATGCTGATGAAGCTGCACTGTTTACAAGATGACACCAAACCAGACATTAAAATTTAATGGAGAGAAATGTATAGCGGAAAATTGTCGAAAGACAGAATCACATTTCTTGTGTGTGCCAATATGAGTGGAACTGAACGTCGTAAGCTTCTAGTAATTGGAAAATCTAAACCACCCAGATTGCTTCAAAATATCAAAGGGCTTCCTGTTTCTTATGAAGCCAACCATAAGGCGTGGATGACTAAGGAACTATTTGAAAAAGAACTTCGAAAGTGGGATCGTGAACTTTCAGCTAAAAAACGGAAAAGTCAACTTCTGCTTGACAATTGTAGTGCACACAAAAACGATAACAGTTACAATCGATTAGAATTGTACTCTTTCCCCCGAATGCAACTTCTGTAGTACAGCCTATGAACCAGGGTGTCATCAGAAGCCTTAAATGTCATTACAGGAAGCAGCTCATTTACGAATTTTAGAAGGATATGATAAAAATGTAAAATATGACGTTTCTCTTCTTGATGCACTTATAATGCTCGAAAAATCTTGGCGGCTTGTTACAGATTCTACAATTAGAAAATGTTTTCGACATGCTGGCCTAGCAAAGAATGTTGAAGAAGTAGATGGTGAAGATTTACCTATCGCGATGTGGATAGAAAAACACAATATTTCCTTATTCTCGTATTGTGACATGCAATTGTTCGAAACATTTGATGATGAAATCATTACATGTAAAATCCGACTGATGAAGATATTGTGGAAGAAATTAAAATGAATCATTCTGAAATCGAAGATTCTGCATCTGATGCTGATGAAGAGGGGCACATAAATGATGAAATTCCCACCATCTTAGATGCTACAGCAGCAATGCGTGTAATTAATAAGTTTTTTTTCCACACAAAAAGTGGAAGAAAGAGTGTTACAGTCATTTGACGTACTGGACAAAGAAATTCATATGATGTTTTTGAAATCGGTATCACGTCAGCAGAAGATTACCAATTATTTCTGTAACAAAACAGTGAGCAAGAATTAAAGGTAAAATGAATTTATATCCATTTGTCTTTCATTTTTAATTAGTTTAATTAGTATTGTATCAGTTTAATGTTATCGATTTTAGTCAATTTAATTCATTATGGTCATTTTTAATAGATTTTATCGTTTTTAATACATCATTATTGAATACACATAGCAATTAATGAGTTATACATTTTGTGAACATTTTCTTAACGGTTCGGATATAGCGAACCACCGGATATAGCGAACCAAACCTTTGGTCCCTTGAAGTTCGTTATAACGGGGTTCGACTGTATATATATATTCAGTGGAATCTCGATCTATCGTTTTCCAAGGGACTGATTGAACTGAACGATAAATGCGGGAACATAACAAAGCAATATGACCGTCGGGACTGGGTGAAGTAAACGACACATACGGGTAAACGATGATTCGGGGAACGATCAATCGAGATTCCACTGTGTATATATATATATATGTTTATTGTAATCACACTATCTATAGCCAGCGTAAATACAAAAGTTTATAATCCTTTACTTTCAAGCATTTCTAATTGCTTGAAAGTAACATTAATAGCTCCAAGGATATTCTTCAGAAACAAAATTTACGAAGAATCCTACTGTAGAACTTAAATTGGAAATACAAATTATTTCTTTGTCTAAACCGTAAAATCCTTCGGGATCGACCAGCTAGCCGCTCTTGCTTTTCTATTATAAAAACGCATAATCGTGAAGCCAGTTACCTCAGAGCAAACCTCAAAGAGACAAAAATGCAAATCGTATGGAAACGAATGTCACCGAGAACGAATCACAATCGCGATTCGTCCTTCGCTGATGCTCACTGGCATCACGAAAACAAGATCAGATTCTTTGCAAAGTCGTGGCAAAGGGTTTTTGCTTTATTCTGGATTTAGCAGCCTTCATTTAATCGCCCTATTTGATCTTCACAATTGCCTAATGAGTACCTTGAACTCTGTAGCTGAGAAGTAACGAATCATGCAAGTAGAATTTGAGCTTCTTTAACCCAAAATTTTAGATTTTAATGTACTAAATAATTAACTTTACCTCACTTTGCCAGAAACATATAAAAAGATATTAAATGGCTAGTTAGTAGTTATTTTATATTTTATTAAAGATTTTCTAGTACACAACATGCATACACAAGACCCATGATTCTAAAAATAATATGACTCCAAAGAATGAAATATTCCTTGGTTTTAAATGTATGCAAGCCTTTGAATACCTCGAGATATTTCGAAGGCAAAACTTCCAAACGTACTTGAATCTTAGATTTCCTGTCACGTAAATTTCTTATAACATTTTGCCATCCGAGCACAGATATTAAATATAAAATATATATAATAAATATATTTAATCAATATTTACAGTGGAACCCCGATATATCGAACTTCCTTGATAAATCGAAGTTTTTCCATTCCCCTTGAACCTGCCTAACGCTCCCCGGTTATTATTAAATCCGAAATCCTCGATAATTCGAAGTTTTCTCGTTCCGCTTGAGGTTCGATATATCGAGGTTCTCACGGTATTTCATTTTAAAGTTACCTTCGGACCATGAGACGCACCTCAATTTTAAGTCCATTTTTCTATGTAAAAAGGTGCGCCTTATGGTCAGAAAATACGGTAGTTAAAAAATGGTTACCAATAATTAAAAATTCGAGTTCATCAATAATAGTATTTAAGATTGTGACCGAAGGGATGAAAATGGAACACTGAAGTGCGTATAGCTAAAAGCTCCAAGTCGTCAAATTCTTCCTGTAATGTAGACCTACAACTGGCACTTACAGGGAATTTTTCCCCTATTTCGGGCTGTTTTCTGACGGGCGACCCGAGCAGACTAAGCATAAATAATGAACTTGATGTTGTCACGCTATCTCCCCCCACCCCCTCTCCAATTCAACCATTTATAGACTGGACGCAACCATTTTTTCGCAGCGGTCGGAGATAGAGTGATTAGGTTTGCATGGTTAATACTGATGGATGATTTTTGGGGGGAGATCTCGCGAGGCGCTCTTAAATAATGCAGAACAGAGAATCGATTGGGGGAAGGAGTTTCTAATATTCTTTTATGAGCAATACTGCATGCAAGACAGGTGCCAGACAAATTGAATAATGACTCTCAGATTTACAACCTCTACTTCTATATTTTAAGTAATTTATTTTTACTGGACATTATTAAAATATTGACGCTGGGATTTTAGGTCTAACGCTGGAATATTACATTTCTTTTAAGAAGTAGATTTAAAAATTATCTTTTGAAAAAGGCGTGTACTGCATTTAGATACATATATATTTTCAACGGGCTGTTCACGTTGCGTCCGGACTGTTGCGTTGAGTTATAACGTTGGCTCTGAGATTGTTGACGCGACCTGTGATTGGTCTGACATGTCACATGGTCAATAAATTGAGCTCTGGTAATTGGATAAAATTTTCAACGCTGTGGCATCACGATAGGTTGTTAAGGCTAGTCTCTCAGGCTGTATTAAAATTACTATTACTGAATTCATGACCAAGAAAGACAGAGTCCTAATTATAATGAAAAGGCCAATTTTAAAACAAAACTTAACAGGGAAATTTATTTACAAAAAAAATTAAACATTAAACAATTACAACATATTCAATTAATTTAAGTGCAGATCCACAGCGTACGCTCCCAGACCCATGGTCTCACAAGAACTCCTAAAAAACACGTCTGCTCAAATCGATGTTACATGACAATCTTTTTTAAAAAAACACCAAGTCTCTGACTCTCTCGGCTTGAAAACTCGATGGCGGGCCGTCTTCTTATAAATTGCTTTCCCAAAACCGGGGGGTTCGGCAGATTATCGGCTGACAGCTCTTCTTAACGCCGAAACTTTATTACATTCCAGTGACAAAGTCGCATAGAGCTATCGCTAAGAAAGACAGCTTTACGAAGATGGTGGGAGACGCTTGCTTGAGAAATCCGATATGCATGGGCTTAACATTCAGGCTAAAAATTCTGGCGGCATTCGCTGGTATCGTTTTTTAATCCCCCATGTGTTCAAAAACGGTGAGAACTGAAAATGGTATTCCCGAAAAATATGCAGCTGGTCCGTGGGGTGTGAGAACGCAACCCCGTAAAGGCGTGACGTCACAACGCTGACGCTCTGAAACGCTACGGATTCAGTGTTAAGGCTGTTCAAATAGAATCCGTCAGCGTCAGTGTAAAAATTTTTAACCAATCATATACCAATCGCTGACCTATTTAACCAATCAGCGCCAACGGAACTTTAACGTTGACGCTGACGGATTCTATGTGAACAGGCCGAAATGCAGAAACATGAATTCAGAATTATGCATTAGCTCATGTGTAAGTAGATATACAGTATGAAGAAAATCACCCACACCTTATCTTAACAATTAAGGATCTGCAAGGTCTGCGCTTGCCTTGAGTAATTAAGAGGTCAGAATCACGGGGGAAAATTGCGATTATTGAAAAGCGACAGAATAATTACATTTTGGCTGGATTAAATTTTGAACAGAATTTTAATCTGATTTAGTTCCATTCGATTATGGCATATTGGACGATAGATTTCAGATGAGTAAATCCAAAATTATTTATTTAAATAATATATTTTACCAATCAGAAAACAATCATCAGCCTCTATGCCAGAAAATAAGAGGCAGGATGCGAGGCAATTTGAATAGACGGGATTTTTGGTTTAACTGGGGTGATTTAGCAAAACAGTCAATGGAACCAAATCGGTTTTAAATGTCTGTTCAAATTTTAAGTTTAGGAAAGTGTAGTCATTTATTATTGAATACAACTTTTCTCTCCATAACTTGCGATTCTGACCTCTAAATTACTGTGGGCGGCGTCTCGTATAACTTCAATCGTCAAGTTAAGCTGTAAGTAATTTTCCTGATAGTTTTAGGATCATCTGTCACCTATTTTACCCACTGCGGCATCTATTTACACATGAACAAATGCATACTTCTGAATTCAGTTTCCTACATTTGAAACTAAAACTTGTTTTCCAATCAAATCAATCAATCAATATATATATATATATATATATATAGATACTATATATATATATATATAGATATATATATTGTATTATATAATATATATAGATAATATATATATATATATATATAGATATATATAATGCATATATATATATTATATATATATATTACATATATATATATATATACATAACTATATATACATACATATACATACATATACAGATACATATATATATATATATTATATATATATATATATATATATATATATATATATATATATATAGATATACATATACATCCATATAGATATAGATATATATATATATATATATTATATATATACATACATATACATACATATATATATATATATATATATATATATAGATATATATTATATATAGACATACATATACATACATATTATATAGATATATATATATATAATACATACATACATATACATACATATATAGATATATATACATATACATACTATAATATATATTATATATAGATATATATATATATATATATATATATAATATATAATATATATATATAGCATACATATATATATATATATAATATTATAATATATATATATATATATATATATATATATAAATAGCCTATCATATATATATATATAGATATATATATATATATATATATATATATATATATATATATATACATACATACATACATACATATATAACACATGGACGCATGCATTATACAGGTACACGAAGATTGACTGTAGAACTTACGTACCGCTTTCCTTTGTCGATCCGTAAGGTTAAGCACGAGGGCAGAAGTCGCGTATTTAAAAGGAAGTTTTTTTTTAATGTAAGTGTACACAGGCAAACTAGTCACCACAAAGTCCAAAACACGTGCTACGGACAAGGGAAAAAGTTTTCTAGACAAATACATTTCCATGACTCTGCTAATTTATTTCACGTACTTAAGAAAATCATGCATAGTGCTGAATATTTTACCCAAGTAAAAGAGGAAGACTGTATGTCTAAGCACAAAGAAACAGTCCATTTTAAAATTTACATTAGGAAAAATCGAATGACATTTTATCGTGCTACGAGCAACGAGGTAAACGCTGTACGTAATTTGCAACATTCAAGGCTAAATAACGGAAATCTGAATGAGTAATTTAAATCTGTTTTTATTTAAAAATCGTTTTTCGACAACAAAATCTCATCCTTAAAAATGTTGCTGAGGCATGTTTCCCAAGAAACATGATTGACATCATGTTGAATCTGATAACAATGTCCGGGCTAAAAGTATCCAAAAGTTATGGCTTATTTTTACGGAACTACCCATTAGAATTTAAAAAATATTATTTAAATAGAAAGAACATTCACCAAGTTTTAATACCAAAAGATTTCGATGTGTACCCCTTTCGTAGGACGACAAACTTCTAAACCGGCAATCCAGTTCTCTCCAAGTGACGAATACTCTGCAAGTTAGACGAATTACTTGAATGATACTTTTTTCAACTCATCCACAGTTTCAGTTTTTGTTTATACACAAATTTTTTGTTTATACATTAATAACTCCTGATATGCTACGAAACACCTGAGAGAACCAGATTACCGTTTAGACGTTGTCGTGCTATAAAAGGTGCACACATCGAAACCTATAAATATTAAAACTTGGTGAGATGTTCTTTCTATTTAAATACATATATTATTTTAAATTCTAATGGGTAATTCCGTAAATAACTTTGGATACTTTTACCCGGACACCCTGTATATATGTAAAAGTAGTTAAGTAAAGCAATGTTCCACTGATCAAAAAATTCTCCAATATGACTTTCCTTTATCCTAAATTGTCTTCAACATTTGCGTGTAAAAACACGAGTTTACTCGGTACCTGTCAGCAATGTGTTAAGCCATTCACGTGATTTTTACCACGTTTTATTAACTCGCTTTCTTGTTTGTTTTGTGTGTTCCGTCCATTACAATCTTGCAATCGATTTTAACTAACTTCCCGACTAGCTAGACATTTGAAACTTTTAGAATAGCTCAGAACACGATGACATGCATTTTTTAAATACTTTTAGCCATCTTTAAGCAGATTTTACCATGTTTTTATTATTTGTTTTGTAGACTAGTGCAGCCATCTGTCGGCCGGGACGAGAATGAAAAGTTAAACGCAAGTTAAGTTCCAATCAACATCATTTTCTTTCAAGTTGATGGGATAATTCATCAAAATAATTTAAAAAAGTATTTATTAATACATAGAATTGTCAAGTTTATATGATTCAACAGAAAATTTTAAAACATGGTATATAAAAGTCTTTTTATCTTGTAATTATTTTAATTACTAGAAGGTACCCGCCATTTTGACGTCATAATGGAAAAAGTATATGAAAGTTAAAAAAATATCTCGAATTATCTAACAATATTGCATTTAATCCACACCTTGTAAAAGCAAACCCTTTCATTATTTTTTATTTATTTAGTTTTTCATGCAATTGGAGTAGTAGACTGCCATCCAGTTTTTTACAGCTCACTACGCGATATGAATACTTGAGCTACTTGATTCATCCACATTCAAGTTTGTTTACTTTCAGAATTCATTGCAAAAGTAAACAGATTTTTAAAATTGTTAAATATACAGCTAAAAAGCATCCAATTTTTTTTAGTCCTGAATGTTTATAGAAAAATAGGCTGAACAAACGTGATTTGATGGAGAAGATATTAGTTTTTAGGTAAGAAAAAATTCTGATCCACATCTGAAATTGAAATTAGGCCTAACCGGCCGTTTGTTTACTGAGGCCTTCAATTGAAAGATGAGTACAGCCCGGAAGTGTTAAACAGAGACAATGGCTATTATATATATAATATCTCTCACTCCTTTCAACAACGTCATATCTCAAAAAACAATATTTTTCAGGAGAGTGATTTGAAAGTTTAAAAGTACATTGAAATGTATTGAAAATAAATTTTAATTCTGCTCTCTAGAGGCTAAATATTGAGCGGTGAGATATGACGATTTGCAGGGATATACTACTCGTTCTGAAAACAAGCATAACTAGAAATCGCCGATTTTTGAGATATGACGTTGTTGAAAGGAGTGAGCGAATATAAAGAAAACATTAATTTTTTTTCCTTTTCCTTTTACGCAAATTATAGATTATAACATGAATTTGCAGCTAATTTATGTCAGTTGTCCGGGAAAAATGTGAAAAACAGCAGCAAAAATTTTAGACAACACACCCTACTTTTCTTCCATTGTTAGTCATTTCGTTTTACTCTTATCACTCAGGAAATTAATTCATTTCTCAAGCACGAAATATTAAATAGGTTTAATTAGACTCATAATTACGAAATCGAACTTCTAAACGGCACACATATTTTCCGCCGAAAAACAGTTAATTACGCATCGTTGGAATTAAAATAAAAGGAAGTTAAACTGTTTCGTAATGGAGCAATAGGAAAATACTGATCTCGCAACCTGCGGAAGTAGACCGGCGGAAACTTTAATTGCCTTTAATTAAACGTCAATAATATTTTCGAAGTTAGCTAAGATTTTTTTTCTTTTTACGATAGCTCTTATGCAAGAATTTGCCGGGTATAATACACTGAAAAAGGTAATTAAGATTATGTCTGTTTGAAGGTCAATTTGGTAAGCTTAGGCAAGACATCTTTTGTAATCGGATTAAAGTCGTAAAAGCAACAACTAAGAAGAGCACTAAAATTCATTCCACTTAAGAATTGTCAAATGGAATATTGTGGCATCACGGTAGGTTTTTAAGTCTAATCTCTAAGGCATTATTAAAATTACTATTTCTGAATCCATGACCAAGAAAGACAGAGTCCTAATTAAATGGCAAAGGACAATTTTAAAACAAAAACTTAACAAGAAAACTTATTTACGAAAAAATTAAACATCAGACAATTACGGCATGTTCAATTAATTTAAGTGCAGATTCACAGCGTACGCTCCCAGACCCATGGTCTCGACAAGAGCTCCTAAAAAACACGTCTGCTCGGGCTGGATGTTACAAGCCAATCTCCTCAAAACACAAAGTCTCTGCCTCTCTCACGGCTTAAAAAATTCGGTGGTGGCCGTCTTCTTAGAAATCGCTTTCCAAAAACCGGGGGGGGGGAGCGGCGGCAGATTATCGGCTGACAGTTCTTTTTAACGTCGAAACTTTATTACATTCCAGTGACAAAGTCGCATAGAGCTATCGCTAGGAGAGACAGCTTTACGACGGTGATGGGAGACGTTTCTGTTTTCCAAACAGTTACCCCCACAACTTGTTAGAGAAACCGCTGTGCCTGAGATTAACTTTCAGGCTAAAAACTCTGGCGGCATTTGTTGGTATCGTTTTTTAACTCCCCACGTGTTCAAAAATTTCGGTGGGAACTTGAATTGGAATCCTCGAAAAACATGCAGCTGGTCCGTGGGGCGTGAGAACTGCACAATACACGTGACGTTACAATATCAACTAAATATCTTATTAAATGTTATTCGTATTTGGTATACTCGGTATATTAAATCCCAGGTATGTAAAACTGTAAGGTTGGTAAATATTTTTTTTTTCTCCTTTTCAAAGCGGCAGGCACTTTTCTCTGATGGTAGGTACAGTAAAACCTCGTTTATCCGGCCTTCGTTGATCCCGATCTCCGGATCAGATTTGAACACATCTTTATTTAATGTTCACATTAGATAATAATTTTTAACTATGATAGCAAGAACGTACCTACAAGTACGCCAAATATTCACGCTTTACTTTGATTCAGTGCACAGTTCCTGCATAGATAGAACAATAAATTATGGTCATAAAATGTTTTTTGGTTGAGTTTAAGAAAGTTTTACTAGACTTATCAATTCTTTGTTAAGAAATGATGTGAAAAGTGATTTTTATATTTTTTAATGTCTTGTAAACAATACTATGTAATTTTGTTACAAAACATGGTTTTTTATCGTAATAAACGGTAAGTCTGATTAGTTAAGGATTTTGTTTTGCTTATTACCCATATTACCCGGATTGCCTTATGGTCCCTGTTAGTCCGGATAAACGAGGTTTTTACTGTACTTCTCTGACATTGTCTCATGAAAACCTGCGAAGGTTTGCTCGCTACTTTATTATAGGAGCACCGTATAGGTGAGCCAATATTTCTCCCTATGAGGAGGACGCAGTGGCGTAGCGAGCACAACTGGCGCCTGGGGCACGATACCTTTGTGGCGCCCCCCTGAAAAACATAGTATTATAATATATAGACCCTATATTGGCGCCCTCGATAAACATATAACATAATATATAGACCTTATATTGGCACTCCCCCCCGAAAAGCATATAGTAACATAATATATAGACCTTATGTTGGTGCCCTCCCCTAAAAACATATAGTAATATAATATATAGACCTTATATTGGGGCCCTCCCCTGAAAAACATATAGTAATATAATATATAGACCTTATATTGGCATCCACCTCGAAAACATATAGTAATATATATATGGATCTTACATTGGCGCCCCTCTGCGAGTGGCGCCCGGGGCATGATAGACCCCCTTGCCCCCCCCCCCCCCCCCCCCGTTTGCTACGCTACTGGGAGGACGACACGGAAACGACCAAGCCTTATTCGGGATAGGATGGTAAAGATAGAGGAAGCCATTTCTTGACATACGAGGGCTCAAGAGACTGAGACCCACACAGTTAAGGCCTGTTCACATAGAATCCGTCAGTGCCACTCGTATTGAAATATATTGAACCAATTACACACCTCCAAACGATTAGCCACGAAATTGTTAAGATCTGTGATTGGTTTAAAATACAGTGGCTCCCAAAAGTGTTCTTACACTTACGATTTTTCGTACACTTACGAAGCAAAAATTAAAGCCAAACGATATTTTAAATGCCACCACAATTCAAAAATAAAAATAAAGCGCCAGACGATAATTTTAATTCTGAATTTATCCGAAAATATTTCAGTGTACGATGACTTTTGTGAGATAAAGGTTTTGTTACTTTTTGATTACTGGTTTCTTAAAAATAAAGTTTTACTATGTTTTTAAAATATTTCATGTAGTTTTGTTAAGAATAGATTGTAGATCACATTATTAAATACCCATTCTGAAATATTCCTTTTAATTAATGGATAGACCCCTATTTCATTGAAAATCGTAAGTGTACGAACACTTTTGGGAGCCACTGTATCTCAATACGAGTAACGCTCACGCTGACGGATTCTAGTAAACAGGGCCTGGAGTTAAAGCGGTACATCCTTTGACATCGCAGATCTTGATTGATTCCCATGTTAAAACTATGGAAATTTTCCCCTCGACAATTTTCTAATCACGGGTTACCTAGAGCATATTTTTGAAATTTGTTTTTCTGCGTTTGAACGTAGACTTTGGATTAAGACAGTGCAGTTCTTTTAATTTTTAGGGTAGATTGTTGGCGGCTGATGTTACCGATTTAAAATTGTTTTTTTGGATGATATTTATTCGAGTTAAAAATATTTGTAGAAATATATCCTAAAATTGTTCTTATATATGCATAGAGACTCCATAGAGCCAATATTATGGAAGAAACCCCTTTTCCACGGCCACCTCTCAAAACGGCCACTTTTTTTCGGAACCATAACTGGATGCAATAGAAAAGTTACACTTTATATATATATATATATATATATATATATATATATATATATATATATATATATATATATATATATATATATATATACCATTACATTTAAAGATTTGTTTTCAAATGCAAATCAGAAAAATAATAGTAAAAAAAAATTGAGAATCCGAAAATATGCATTTTGTTTTAATCTGTGGTTACAAAAACACTTGGAGGAAAACTCGTTATAGATTAACATTGTTACTCATGATCTGCAATGTCAACAGATTAAAAAGCTGAAAATGTTGTTTGATGATGTTTATTTATTACGGATGTTTTCCTTTCGCGTTTGTATAAACTCAGAAGTTTTTTTTTTAAATCTTAGCACATGGAAAATGTAAATATTGATTTAAGGCAACTGGCAAACTTAACTTCCGATTATCCGTGGGTGGATTATTCGAGGATCAAAAGGGTTGAAAATAAAATACAAATTGTCCGAAAGAATGCTACCGAGGCTCGTAAATAGAGGAGATAGGTTTGAGACCTTTCTACGGAAGAAAAACTAGTTGAGCATATGTAAGTTTAATATTATTTTAATTAAACTGAATATAAATAGCTATATACTGTTCATTTAAAATTCAAAGTAGTTCATTTTATTTCGAATAGAGGGCTATTTTTATTTTATATATTTCGTGATTTCCAGATTTTTTCGAGCACACTCAAGCATTAGTTCACATCGAAAATAACGCGGATTAAAAGTATTTAAAATGTATGAAGCGATTCCAGTATTTAGAATTACCGCAAGGTCGTTTAAGAGTAAAATTACGATATTTTTAGCATGATATATTAATTTTACCATACATATTTATATAATATAATGGAACATTGTTTGACTCTCATCATTTAACAGTTCCACAATTTTACTATTAACAGCTGAAGGTAAACAAACGTTAGTTAGTTAGGGAGCAGACACGGGGACGGGGCTAATCTCGCGAACCGAGCATAGCAGGATATCGGTACCGATAGACGCGGTAGACTGGTACCGATAGACGCGGACGGACGAGACGCGTGCACTGGTGCCATCCTCAACTTTCAAAACTTTGAACTTTTTGAATTATAAAATTAAAACCGCCGAACTAAAAAGAAGCGGACAACAGAAACAACTGACATTCAAGAGGGGGCCAGCACCTTTCCGTTTCGAAAATTTTCACTATTTACATGCATGTAAAATTCAACTTCTCCGTCCACCAATCGACAAATTTTTTATTTCCAGCATGCAGTGTTGCCAACCTCTACGAAGAGCTTCCCCCTAGCGCCATCTCGAAATCCCCCTGTTTTCCCCTAACACCAATTTGAGATCACTTTAGGCCTTCCTAAAAGAATTTCTGGTTCCAAATAGGCCACCTGTTTGAGAGATAAATTGAAATAAATAGAAAATAAACACTTGCATAATGAAACGGAGGTTTATTTACATTTGACATATGTATGGAACTATAATCTAATATAAAAAAAACGCGTCTCGATTCTACAAAATATTAAAAAAGTTCCCCCCCAAAATGCCCCTAAAAAGATGTGGCCCCTAAAAACACCCCTTTTCATCTAACTTACCCCAAAATTTAGGGGGAAAACCCCCAAGTTGGCAACACTGCCAGCATGTGTTCTACAACTCTTCATCTTTAAGGATATACACATTTTTATAAAGTGAAAAATGTTTTTCATTGTAAACGAAGCTTTTTCCCCAAAGCAGTTTTCCGAATTTCACGAAATCGACAATTTGATGAACAAATATTTCGGTTTTCTGCACCTATTAATGTCAATTTTACGATTTATCGGCATTTGCTATATGTTCAGCTTCCAAAATATACCAATACCTTTAATAAAAAAAAAAGTTATTCTAAAAAAGCGTACTGACAAAACTCACTTTTGAAATTTCCACGCTGATCGGCATAGTATCTTAATGTAAATGAATGCCGAGTTTGTAATTTTTCGACTATTATTTTACTCACTAATAATTCCAGCAAGTTCGTGAAATTTGTTTCTAATAATGAGCAACTGATGAGGATTCTTCAGCCACGAATTTTGAATTCACCAGAACTTTCTTTCTATTTTTTTAAGCACTTTAACCCCCCCCCCCCATTGAGATTTAATATTTACATTAGGCTATGTTGCCAAAAGGAAAAATTATTAGTTGAGAACGAGTAATTTAATAATTGAAATCCATAAATAATTTTAAAGTACCAGAAACAATTTTAGTTTTAGGAAATGAGAAGTTAAAACCTTTAGAATTTTTTCTAATTGAATGAACTTCTTTTTTGTTTAAAAAGCAAAATTTGAAAACGGAAATTTGAAAGAATTATTTCAAAAGCCAAAAACCAAAATTTGAAAAAGAATATTTTAAATAATTGTTTCATTTTTTAAAATTCTAATATATTTTTAAAAGTGATTAAACAGTTTTTAATCTTTAAGAAATAAAACTATTTCATTTTAAATCGAAAAAGCAACACATCGGGTTGCCACTCGCTAGTGTTTTTTAAAGGATGATATCAACTAAATACTGAAAGTCACTAAACTAGGCTGCAAGATAAATGCCAAAATTTTTCGAAAAGGGAAATTTTTTTAAAATAAATTTTCCACTAATCTATTTCTCATGTGCCTGAAGTTAGTTTCTGTCACCAAAATAAAAAAATAATAAACTAGTAAAATATGCAAAATATACATAAATGAAAGAAAAAAAAAAAAACTCCCTCTAAAAGTACGAGGTCAGAAGGAACGTTATTGCACATGGAACAAGAAGCATTAAATAACACCCACTCTTAGAAAATAATTGATAAATATGTTAAGAAATTTTTAAAAAAAATAAAGAAAGCATTTTAGCATCAAATTTAAATCACTAAAATTTTTCTTTAAAATATCTTATTAATTTGCTGTTCCATTGTTATAGTTTTCAGGAATTTTAGGCTTTATGTGATATCACATATTGTGTGTGTTTTATTTTTTGTTGTTGTTTAGTTTCTAATGCTCCCTGGCTAGAAGTTCCAGACCAGGTTCATATAGGCTTCAGTCTGAAGTGTGCGGCTCCGGTTAATATAGCAACACAAGGGTCGGGGTTCGTCTTAGCTAGCTAGTTGCCACTTCAGTTTTCTCCAAGCACCCCCAGGGGCGATATCTGGGGGGATCGTACTCTCTCCCACACTCTCTGACCTCATAGAGAGACTTTCCGGTCTACGGATTTCACGTGCCCATACCCGGCCTAGACATGGAGGTATTTAATGGCGCGTGTCGGGATCCGATCCGAGCACCCTCAACACCGAAAGCCAGCGCGGTACTATAAGGCTACCTCGAGACCGTTAAATTTTTTTTTGTTTGGAGAAGCCGTCTATAGCGCGGTACCATAAGGCTACCTCGTGACCGTTTAATTTCTTTTGTTTGGAGAAGCCGTCTATAGCGCGGTACCATAAGGCTACCTCGTGACCGTTTAAATTTTTTTGTTTGGAGAAGCTGTCTATAGCGTGGTACCATAAGGCTACCTCGTGACCGTTTAATTTTTTTGTTTGGAGAAGCCGTCTATAGCGCGGTACCATAAGGCTACCTCGTGACCGTTTAATTTTTTGTTTGGAGAAGCCGTCTATAGCGCGGTACTATAAGGCTACCTCGTGACCGTTTATTTATTTATTTATTTATTTATTTATTTATTTATTTTTTTTAATAGAAGCCGTCTATCTTTTATTAAGATAATTATATATAAACCTATGCAGACACGGATTAGCACGCGCAAATATGTGCATATTTTAGTGGCCCCGTAAATTTTGCCATCAGGGACTTCTAGTTAGTTTAGTTCACCCCTGCCCCTAGAGCATAAAACAAAAAGAACAAAAGGGAAATTTTTTTGTAATAGCTTTTTCATCCTGCCAACAGAAAGGGAAATTCTCAGAGAAGCCCCAAAATCACTGAACTGGATTCTAACTACGCAACAGTGACCACTTAATAAATCGATAAATCTGCAGATTTCATAGAGCTATCCGTAAGAATATTAGGTTTCATGATTCATTTTCCACAGCAACATACGCGCTTTTTTTTATAAAAGGCAAAAATTTAATCATAAAAATTTCGTGTTTTTGAAAAGTATAGTGAAAAATTTGATTGGTATCGTCTGTTGGGTTACCAGATAGATAAATGCTACAACAGAGCATCTTCCCACATTTTCCGAACATTTTTTGACTTAAAACAAGAATAAAACTTAGCAAGTTCACTGCAATATATTACCATAGGAACTGCAGTTCCCATTTTATAGTATGAATGGTTGATTGCAAACCCATACGAAAAAACATATTTTTTTGTTCAGCTTTCTGATTATTCAATTTTTTTTACACACAAAAAAAGAATACATGCGTAGGACTTGTCAAAAGGCACAGTTCTTTAACATACCCAAGAGAGAGAAAAAAAGAGTTAATCCCCTTGCTTTATTTGACCTAGATCGCATTAACGAAAATAACCCCCAAAAGAAAGAAAAGAAAGTAAAATAACACAAACGCACTGTGGGAAAAAATTCGTATTAAAAAGAAAAAAGAAGAAAAAAAGAAACATACACTTTGCAAGGTAACTTAACGTCACAACAGATTTACGAGACCGTTTCCCTTAGGACGAGGAATGCAACTTTTTTTATTTGATTCGCCGGACTGGCAACAATGCGAATGTCTAAAGGGCGGATAAAGCACGCAACGCGAAAAGGGTTTATTGTGTGGGGGTAAAAAAAAAACTATCCTTGATGACGTAATCAAGTATTTTTGAGAAAAGAATGCAAGGAAGAATTCAAGGACGGTTGAATTATGTTTACATTTTTAAAGGTCAGAGGAAATATAACTATTATTCTAGTAAGTGTCCCTACTCTTTCATAGCGTCGTAGTTTCCATGCAGAATGCTTGCTTTGCATCCGGAAACAGCAATCATATTCTATCGTACATAAACATATCAGAACTACATTCCACAATTTACCTTAAAATCAATTTATTCTAGGGATTCCCCAACTTTTTACGTTTGCTGCATCCTAGGGAATGAGATAAGAAACTTGGGGCACTCTTACTAGAATTTTAAAAAAAATTTAAATATTAAACCAAAGTAGAATGTTTATCAGGATAAGTTCGAATAAATCTTTACTCCATTGCTGATTTTATTTATTTGTTGAAACATATAAGTAACAAACACCAGAGTAGTAGACTATATTAATACAGTTTCAAAAATAGCCATGGGATTCAATAAAATTACAAGAGGACTACATTAGAAATTCCTAAAAAGACTTGTTTTATTAACGTGAAACTTCTGATAGATACTTAGGGCACAAATTTTTGATATCATCTTAATACAGCGTGCGGCAGAAAGAACGTTCCGAGAGTATAAAAAATAAAATAATAATAATAAAATAATAATTAATAATAAATAAATAAATAAATTTTTAAAAAAAATTTTTCTCAGGTATAAAAGATTTCTTTCTTTATCTTGCTTTGTATTATTGTTATTGACGTTCCAAATCAGAACGTTCTTTCTGCCGCAACCTGTATTTATTTATCTTCTATATTAATTTTTTTCGGGGGGGGGGGGAGGGGGTTATCATCCAAAGAAAGAAAAAAATCTCGCGGCACCCCTGGCCAATTTTGTAGCATCATTGATTAATTCTCTCATCAAAATACCACTTCATTATGAAATTGGGGAACCTCTCAGGAGGGCCGTAACCAAAAAGGGTTGCCCCTCTACCCTCAACCCTGAAATCGTCAGAAATATTAAATGCATAAATAAAATAAATGATACGTTTTCATTACAAGTTTTTATTCACTCTTTCCTCACAGAAAATAAAGTTCTTTTCTAGCTAGTACGCCTTTTCATTGCAAATTTTCTCTTAATGGATACCAACCATTTGTAAATTGATATTGACATTTCTGATGCCATTTAAGTGCAAGTTCAGCCCCCCCCCCCCATTAGCATAGCGAAGAAGAGGTGAATATAAAATAAAATGTCCATAATACCGAGAGTAGTGTCGAATCCATAATTTTCGATGTCGCTGAGATGAATAGAGACACTACCGATGCCATTTAAGTGAGAGTGCAGCCCCCCCTAAGCATTGTTGGGCGAGGGGGGGAGGTAGGAAAGTGTGAATATAAAATGTCCAAAATGAGCGTGCATAGTGTCGAATCCATAGTTTTCGGGTTCGCAGAGAGGAATAGGGTTAGTCTCGATACCGTTTAAATGCAAGTTCAGCCTCCCAACACCATTGGAGGGGAGAAGGGGTAGAAATAAAATGTCCAAAATTACCGAGAGTAGGGTCGAATCCATAGTATTTGTGTCGCTGAGATGAATAGGATCCTCCCGATGCCGTTTAAGCTAAAGTACAGCCTCCCATCACCATTGGTGGGGGAGAGGAGGGGGGGGGGAGAAGGGGTAAAAAAAAAGTCCAAATGACCGAGATTAGTGTCGAATCCATAGTTTTCGGAGTCACTGAGAGGAATATAGGAAACTAAAAATGTTGTTTATAATGAAGTTTTGAGATTAATAATAGAGTGAATTTGTAATTTTTTTTATCATTTGCATACTGTACTTACTTTGAAATATCTGTAAATTAAATTTCTTAGATTTTACACTATAGGTAGAATCCATTCCTTTTCCTGTGTAATAAAAAAATTGGGATAAATAAATACCCGGGCAAATAGCTAGTCTTTAAGCTTTATTTTAAGCTTTCTTTTTAAAAGTGGAATATAATTCTCATGCCGAATCTTGAAACTGGAAAACTCCCGTTTTTTAATTATTTCTGTGCTAGTGAACCGTGATTCATGTATAGCTGGTAACGCAAAATCAGAAAATGGAGGTAAAGATTCAAAAAAAGATTTCATTTTAATGGAATTTTTATGATTTTTCTCGTGATATAAATTTTATAACCCTCAGATTATTATTTTAAATGCAAACTTTAAAGAATGTTACAAAAACAGCTTAAAATTTAATTTTAAAAATCTAAGAAGAATTTTTCAAAAATATTTCTTTGTGCATCCTTACACTATAAGAAGAATCGCCATGCAAAATTTCAACTCTTTAGGTCCAGCGGTTTGGTCTGTGCGTTATCTGTCAGTCAGTCAGTCAGTTACGGAACTGTTTTATATATATAGATTGAAAGCTTTCCGATTGAAATGTCATCGGAACTGAACTAGAGGAGTGTGCTCTCAAACATCAGACGCGTGAAGTTGTGTTGAAATGTCTTCTTTCGATAATTTATTCAGTAAAAGCACTTGATATTCTTTCAGAATTTGAGTCAAGCGACAGCCAAGTTTCAGGCAGTATCCGAATAACATAGATATGCTAATACGGGATGAATATTTATGCAATCCCCAAAAAAATTTCAGCCCATACCGCAAGGTAGCGTTTATCGAATATCTACAGGAAGTCTTTCACAGCGCGAAAGTGTCACGTGTGTTGACATGGCGTATGTAGGATTCGAAAGTAGCTTAAGAGAACTCATCTATCCTTAACTCTATTTATGGATGTAGTGAGAGTGGAAAACAACAGTTAGCGATGCATCTTAATGCGACTTTCTTTAAAATTTTCGGCGTAGGAATCGCATTCAAGTGACGTTGTCGGCGTCGAACACGCCCGTGCCGAAAAACGTCATGGTTCCGTGGGTCGCAGTGTGTTCCGAACGTAGGAATCCCACCTCTACCCACACGTAGCGGAGTGATTCGGAATAAAATCTTCTAAATAAAAACCGAGTAAAAACTGTCTAAGACTAAATTGGAACAGCTGTCATATCTCTGATGGTCAATAGAGAAAACACGTGCTTGAAAACGATACTATGAAATATGGAAACATCGAATTTTCTCAAAATAGAAGAATACTGTTTTTAGGGATCATGATAATATCCCTACTTCTCAATAGACCCTATTAGGTATAGCAAAAGGATGTTATCTAGAGCTTTAAACATTTGCCGAAGAAACAAAAAATTATACAGTCATACAGTCATAAAACTCTGTGAGGTTTATTCAACATAGAACGTATGATTAACGAAACTCTGTTAGGTTTATTCAACATAGAACGTATGATTAACGAAACTCTGTTAGGTTTATTCAACATAGAACGTATGATTAACGAATCGAATGAGTCTAGTTAGAATTTTTCATATGATTGTTTCAGAAAACTAAACGCATTAAAATATACAAGAGTTCGGCTTCGTTTAAACTCCTTCGTTAAAATTGTTATTTCGCACCCGAAACATAGATACACTCTAAACACAGAACCTAACGTCTCTGGTAACTGGTTAATCAAACGGAAATAAAGTATTCATATAAGATAACAATCAACGATGATCCCGCAGATATACAAAAAAATTATTACAACCAAAGGTCTGTTCACATAGAATCCATCAGAATCAGCGTTACTCGTATTGAAATATATTTAACCAATTACAAACCTCCAAACGATTAGCAACGAAATTGTTGAGGTTTGTGATTGGTTTAAAATATGTCAATACAAGTAAAACTAACGCTTACGGATTCTATGTGAACAGGCCCTATGACCACCAGAAAGGCTAGCATATATTCTGTTACTTATACGAACTTTATCAATCCGCCAGTGCATGACAAGTATTGTTTCAGACAGCCGGGAGGAGCTATGGCTTTTGTGGGCAATCGTGTTCAGCAGACTGCTTTGTCAAGACTCCTAAGTGGTCACCTGAAGTGCCTTAAATTTGATCTAGGCAATAAGATCTTCCCCATTTGTAGAAAATGTAACATAAATCATTCCTCCCCAGACCATTTTCTTTCTTGCTTGGGACTTGAAAAGGAGGATTTGACGCAGAGTCCCCTCCTTGTCTTGGATTTTTAAATGTATTTGGTCTACCCTATCGGCTAGATCAGATAGGATTAGCAACAACAACAACAAAATATATCATTTGTCAGATGTCTCAATTTAGAAAATGCAGCAAACCGTATATCAGCACGAGCAAACCTTCGTTGTTTGTTTCAGTAAGTGATTGGTTGCGTAGATGAAGCTTTTGGTTCTCTTTTAAGATATCTGTCAGGGTTTGGAAAACTTTTTTTGCTGTTCTTATAAACCTAAAACAGATTTATTTTTGGTGGCTAGATGTCTAAAAGCAAATAAAAAAGATTTTTAAAAAACCTAGATTTCTCTTTGTAATTTTTTTTCATAAGAATAAATTTTTATGAGATTTTAATGAAATTTAACTTTTTCGGGGGAAATCCTTAAAAAAAAAATCAAATTTGGAGACATTTTTTCGAATAATTTTGTACTACTACTATCTTACTTCTTCATCAGCACGACAATCTGGTTTGGTTTAGACCCAACCTGGCGCTACGGTTATTTTTTGCTACACGAGGGCTAATTAGCCCGTGACCTACTGCTTTAAGCCGATTCCGAACGGCTGCAAACGTCCATGCCAAGAGTAGAATTCGAACCCACAGACACTTCTGGTACCGAAAGCCAACGCCACAGCCATTCGGCCATCATCCGGCGCACGACAACCTGATACATTCCCAGGCAGTTTTCTCCATCCAGCCCGATCAGACGCCAATATTCGCCACCGGTTACCTCCAAGGTTAATATGAAGAACATGATACCGTCGCCAACCTGTGGCATTATGACGCCAATGTTACATTACAAATCGAAAAACCACGTGGTAAAAATAAACACTGCTCTTTCTGGAAAACCCACAAAACACACCAAATATTTGGCCAAAAAAATTGCTTGGCGGGAAACCGCATCATGTTCTTCATATTTACCAATTCCAATGATCTTAAGATCTCTCTCGACATAATCATTCCAACTAGTGCATGGTCTCCCTCCAGTACGCTTCATTTTATAAAACGTCAATTTTTTAACAGGGTCAATGTCTTCATATCTACAAACATGGCCGCGCCATCTGATACGATAAGGTTTAATTACCTTTATAATATTTGATTGCCTATATTTAAGGTACTACTATCTTTACCATTATCTATTAGAAATTAATAGTTGGAAAGTTACTTTTCAACTAGCTTACGGTATTTGTATTTTTCATTGATTGTTAAATATAAAAAAAAAAGGATTCTGTTTTCCTAAAAACATTATCCAATAGAACTATAGTGGTCTATCGGAAGCATGGTGAGGTAGAAAGCGACTCTGTGAAGTTTCAAGAGAATAAACAAAAAACATTTTGAGTTCGGACATCACTCGGGGAACAATTTTTGTCAAATTTAGACTTTTCAGAAAATTCAAACATTTTAAAAGATTTGAAACACATTTAGTATTCGTGTGTTATTCTTTTATAAAACTGCTGGCACTTTTTAAATATTTATCATAGAGTGAAAAATGACGACATTTTACGTCTAATAAATGACTTATTCCATGAGCAACTAGAAGAAATTGTGAGTTTTCACCCTAAATTATTTTCAACCAATAGGGATACCTTAAGGCTGCTGTGCACTAACCCTATTGGATTCGCTCACCTCAACGTTAACCCTATGGAGAAAATGTGTCCGAGGATTGCCGACTTCCGTAATAGAGAAAGAAATTTTACACCTGGGGGCAGTTTTCGTTTTTTTTTAAATATACAAATACTGTTTTAAATTTAAATTATCCGGGGGAAAACCTGGTATGGTGGGTTTTAACCCTTTGAGGGGCGCCGTATGCACAGTGCAAACGCTTAAATCTAGTCTTTTCCCCCCCTTACATTCAATGTAGTCCACTTAAATGAGCAGAAAAATGATTAGTAATGCCACCTGTTATCAGTTTAAAGAAGTAAAAACATTTTGCAACCTTTAATTGGAAAATTTTTCAAGATTCTTCAGGTTAAAAAAAAAAATCGGGAAAAAAATCTACACCGTGCAAACGGTGGAGGTTGTTGCCCCTGAAAGCGTTAAACACTGATAAATTCCTCTGGAGGTCAAAAATTATAAAATGAATCCTGTTATAAGGAGCAGAAAACGTTCGGGGTATCTGAAAACACCATTTTTATTGGATTATCTGCATTTATGTAGTCATCAATAGTAGACACATTTTCTCCGTAGGTTAACATTGAGGTGAGCGAATCCAGTAGGGTTAGTACAAAAGCATCCTTAAACAGTTGAATAACGTATTACACACTTCGCCAGACGCCGACGTCGTAATTTTGCGTATGTGCCTATTCGTGCGATTAATCTGTGTCGCGAGCTGACAGCACAGTAAGTTTCGTCTTTCATAACCTAAACTACATTTCCGAGCCCGTAAAGTCGGACTTGGCTCTCCATCTTCATCACATACCTGACATTCCTCCTAAGTACTAAACCCCAGACAAGTAAATTTCGCAACACCTTACGAGCGTAAGTCGAAGACAGAAAGTTCATTCTGCATGTGCAGGGAGAAATGAATTGGGTCACGCCAGAGCGTTTGACTTCTAGTTTTGGAAGTCCTTCTTTGGCAAACAACCTTTCGCAGCGTCTCCCAAGGTTTCCGAACACCTACTTTGTTGACGTTAGACCTTGCCCTCCGCAGGAAAGAGGCGAAAAATCTTCCGCAAGAGATGAATTAAAAAATATTAACCGGTTGTTGGCACCTTACGCGGAAGAGGAGTCAAGCGGCGGGGCATTTTCACTTGAAAAGTAATCGAAATTTAGATATACCCAGGGATGTTGGACGGAGACATGTTTGCAAGCAGTTGGTCTACACCAATGGTTCTCAACCACTAGTCCGGCGGAACGGCACCGGTCGCGGAAAAATTTGACCGGTCCTCGGAGATTTTTACCTGTCCGCGTTAAAAAAAATTCTTATAAAAAAATAATAAATTTTTTTTTACGATATTTTTTACGTTAATGCCATAATTTTAGGCTCTGGAATCCATAATTTTGTATTTAACGGTTGGCAACACTGGAGTGTGCTCACATTTGTCACTTGTTACGTCTCGCATTTTTTTTTTTTTTAACTGGACGGAGTGCTCACAGCAAGGAAAGGTATGCAATAATATGACGGTAAGAAAAAATAAATTTAGAAATCGACCTTCGGTTGTTTCACCGCTCCGACTTAGCTTGGCTAATTTAGAACCCACAATTGAAAAGTTAATTGATAAAGAGCAGCAGCAATCTTCCCATTAACATTATATGCCAAATAAACAAAAATTGTAGATATTTAATTTTGAATTAATCAGAGAACTGATTTTTTCTGTTTTGTTTCTATATCCAACGATTTTGTGATTATTTTTTATAATTTTCTGCATTTTTTCTCAAAGGTTTATTTACTTATATAACAGGCGGTGAAAGGCAAAGTGGTGTAAGTCAAGTGGTGTAAGTCAAAAGCGTTTTACTGCAAAAACTACAATAATTCCACTATAAAATGAACAAATTATAATTCATAGTAATTATTATGATATTGCAAATAATAATTATTTGCAATTCCACTATAAACTGAACATGGAGATTACATTTTTGCCCTCAAATAAAAAAAGTTGAAAATGTGATTTACACCACTTTGCCTTTCACCGCCTCATATAATAATTACAATAATTACTTATCTTCACATTTGAATATTATTGGAAGTAAATGATAATAAAAATGTTTCAATTAACTTATGTAGTAGTTCTTTAATACCTAGTAAAGCTGTTTTTATTAAAAAAAATACCCACCGGTCCGCGAAATTTTTTCACAATTTTTGCCGGTCCGAAAGGCCAAAAATGGTTGAGAAACGCTAGTCTACACCAGTGTTTCCCGACCTTTTTCGAGTCGCGACCCCCCTTCAATAGTTTCCTCGCATCCCTCCCTATTCCCACCCTGCATATTTTCATTAAAAGGCCACTTAAAACATTAAGAAAAACAGTACGATGCATTTTCCAAAATTTTAATTCCAACAAAATGTTTAATTAAAAAAATTAAAACTTGTAAGAAACGGACAACATGGAGAAACATTCCTCCCTCTGTCAAAGGTGTGTAAAAGCAAGTAAGAACAGAAAAGAACAGAACAGAACCGTAAAAAGATAATGTGCCTCCGGACTGATTCAGAATTATTTAACAATAAAAAAAATTTCAGGTAGTCTTTTCTATCGAAACTACCACGGGTTATTTACGTAGGGTTACTTATCGTTGCTTACCTTTTTTTTTTTTAAACGCATTTTGGTACTTTTCTGTTTAACTGTTTAATGCTACTGGGTTTGGCTGCCAAAATTATAACTCGCGGCGGACTCTGAATTTTTTCTTTCCGGAGGACCGTTATTGAGGAACGTAATCCTACGTTAAAACACAAAAACTTTTACCTAAATAAAATTGTCTTATTACGTTCAGGAAACTTCAATAGTAATGCCAAAAGTGACAACAAAAACTGATGAAAGACAAATTAACATTTAGAATTTGTGTACTGTAAGTAACCGAGATTTTCATGTACAACCAAATGAAGGTGATAGATTTCTAACGAACTAGGTTTCGCTAAAAAAACTATTTATTGGATAAAATCATGGCAATCCCCAGGCTGGGTGCCCCTGGTCTATACTGAGGTTCCAATCGTCTGGAAATCACCTAACAAAATGGTATGTGTCAGTGTGCCTCCAATAAACCCAGCTTAATCTTATATATATATAAAACAATTCCGTAACTGACTGACTGACTGACAGATAACACACAGACCGAACCGCTGGACTTAGAGGGCTGAAATTTCACATGGCGGTTCTTCTTATAGTGTAGGGGTGCACTATGAAAGATTTTTGAAAAATTCTTCTTAGATTCTTTAAAATTAAATTTTTAAGCTGTTTTTGTAACTTTTTTTAAGTTTGCATTTAAAATAATAATTGGAGGGTTATAAAATTTATATCACGAGAAAGATCATAAAAATTCCTTCAAAATGAAATCTTTTTCGAATATTTACCTCAATTTCATGAATTTTGGTGAATTTTTAAAGATTAATTTTTAGAATTTAATTTATTAAATGCTGATCATGTGGTTTCTTTTCTTTTTGTGATACTTAAAACTTATTTTACTTCAAGTGCATAACAACGTAATAAATTGACAAAAAATATTTTTTTTTCTTGCTAATGCGGCAGACGATTAGACATTATCCAAAAAAAATATTAAAATACAGTAAAAGAAATGTTCCTCAAACTGTAATATAATGTAGAAGAAAATATTCAAATTAAATCTAATAGAACATACTAAAGAATGTATTAACTGCACTGTATTCTTTAGTATATACTATTAGATTTAATTTGAATATTTTTTTCTGCATTATTTTGTCTATAAAAATATCCGTTACAATTTTTTATAAAGATATTTTGTTTGGCATTAATTGCATACATTGACCGTTGTATTTAATTTGAATGTACTCCGTAGCGAAGCACGGGTATTCAGTTAGTTCATTTATATTTTACCCATTTTCAGGTAAGCCTTTAGCGACTGTGACAAGAAAGCAAAAAAGTTAGAGCTATAAAATTGCAGAAAAAGTATTTTTACATTATGTCGAAGTAGAAAATTAAATTAATTTCACCAAACGAACCTTTTGCAGCTGGTCATACCGGAAATAACAGTTGCATCGGAACAAGTACTAACAATTTTTAGAGTACGTTGATTATAACTCAAAACAGCACCTGGAGTGTCAGAAGTAAACGATACGACCTTCATTGTTAGGATATGTGCAAACAAAGTATTTGTATACTGAGATGAAGAGGTTTTAAGGAAATTTTTGTAGGGTTCATATGCATACGAGATTTCATACAGGAAAGGAAATAAGATTAATTAGAAAATTTTTCATGGATGCTATTATTTTATGCGGGGCTCAAAATTTGCATTTAATGTCCCAAACTGTCTGCTTCTGATGTAAAGAAAATGCCACTATCATTCTTATAATTTCTAAAAAAGAGAAAAAAAAACTTTTTTAAGTTCACGACGGGATATCCACAATTTAAATTTTGTTTAAGGATGCTGTGTACTAACCTTACTGGATTTGCTAACTTCAATGTTAACCCATGGATAAAATTTGTATACTATTTACATCTATATAAATACTGATAATCCAATAAAAATGGTATTTTCAGATAGCCTGAACTTTTCTGCCCCCCTGCAACAGGATTCATTTTTTAAATTTCGTCCCCCAAAGGAATTTATGAGCGTTTTAAACATACTATACCAGATTCCCCTCCCCCCTAATAATACAAAATTTAAAATATTATTTGCATTTTTTACAAAAAATAAAAAAAACCAAGACGTTAATATTTTTTTCTCTATTACGGAGTACAATTTTTTAAAAAAAATCTTTAAATCCAAGTTGTCAATCCTTGGACACGTCATTTCTGTGGCATTATGATAGATGTTGATATTGCATTTTTTCCTGTTAACGGCAAATTGAAAAAAATAACTTTTGTTGTGAAATATAAAATCGTTCACTTAAGTTTTTCAATCCAAATATTCTTTAGTTAATACTCAAAATTAACCTCAAGCATATGGCTGGTCTTCAATGAAAATTTTCAATTCGGGACTAAAATATTCAATTAGGGACCAAGTATTACCCCTTTTATACATAACAGCATTTGCCAATACGAATAACTTAGTATTATTTCATACTTCTACTATCAGCTTTTGCCACATTAAAGAACCCATTTTAAGTATGACATATCAACTTAAAACATAAAATTGGATTTTTCGGACATAGCAACATCTGCCATAACGCCTCAGATTTTCTCCATAGGTTAACATTGAGGTGAGCGAATCCGATAGGGTTAGTACACAGTAGCCTTAAGACTGCTATGTACTAACCCCATGGATTCGCTCACCTCAATGTTAACCTATGGAGAAAATTTGTCCACGGATTGCCGACTTGGATTCAAAGATTTTTTTAAAAAAATTGTACTCCGTAATAGAGAAAGAAATTTTACATTTGTGTACATTTTTCGTTTTTTTTAAAATGCAATTAATATTTTAAAATTTAAACTATTCGGGGAAAAATCTTTTATAGTGTGTTTTAAACGCTCATAAATTCCTTTGGTAGACAAAATTTATAAAATGAATCCTGTAGCGCTTTGCGGAAAAGTTCAGGCTATCTGACATTACCAATTTTATTTGATTATCAGCATTTATGTACTTGTAAATAGTTGACAAAAATATATTTTAAATAAACAATTTGGGGGCAGCGCTTAACCCCCCATAAAGAGAGAGCCATTTCAATCCCTCAAAATGTTGATCCTAAGGGGGGTGGAATTCTCGAACTGTCAACTGGACTTCTCCCACCACAAGAGTCTGCAAGAAGAGGAAAAGGGAAATACGATTTTTTTTCCTTAGTACATAGCAGCCTTAAGTCTTTCAAACCTTTGCATTCCTTTTCTTTTCTTTTAAGTATACCAACTACGCACTCCAAGTTACTTTTGAGAATAATTCCGCTAGTTTCCACAAATCACATCTAAAGAAACAGAATAGTGCAGTAGACCCTGGATCTTCGCGGGTATATCATTCACGGATTTCGTTTGCATTATAACACGTTTTTGGCTACCTGATGGAATGAAACAGACACAAGTATGCGATATACAGTCACCATAAAAAAAAAAATCGCTGCTTGATTTAATCAGTAAGAACACATGTTTAGCATTGAATAATATGTAACAAGAATAATGGTAATGTTAACCTGGAATGATAATTAGAACGAATGCCTTTGAACATGCATGGTTAATGCACATCTAAATATCCACGCTGGATCTAAAATCTCCAAATCGAGATAGCACATATTCAGAGGGTGAAGGTTTAACGAAGTGACCTACATAACGCCCTACTTGAAAATCATGCAATTATGTAATGCGTTAACACCACCACACAAAACGAATGCAATGTCCATCAAATTCACCGAGCAGACAATGCGAAGAAGAAAGCAAGGAATTATATGTATTTTAAACTTGTTAACCATGACCGTCAAGGCTCTAACTACAACCCCGAAAATGGACATTTTTGTTATTCCGTTCCAGCGCGTCCACATCACACTAACCTAACGGCACATTGTTGTGCCCTTTGCCAGAAGCTGTTACGTCGCTAGGGGCGGACCGATTACTGCTTCCGCTGCGGCCGTACACAATCACGACAGCAGATGGAAATCAATGCATTGTCCGCGCAGACAATGACGACACGTCCAAGTCCGAGATTAGGGTCAAAGTGGCCGAAAGGATTTCTATGTATAATTATTTATCCAACTAATGTTCGTCCTTAATGCAGGAAGGAGTACCACCATGCCCTGGTTTTCCAAAGGTTGGTGATTTCGGCCGCTCGCGTCGTTACAGGTGTCCGATTTTATGATCGGTAGTGTACACACACACAGGAAGACTGAAAATGGGTTGTTTCAGTAACTGTAGACCAGTGGTTCCCAACCTTTTAATACTTGAGTACAACCTGAGAAATTTCTAGCGTCGTGGTGTACCACTGGTTATGTTATAATTTTTTGAGGGGGTGTCAAATAAATTCTATACACAAATGAATAACTTTACAAAATGTATTTAAGTATAAATAAAACAAAATTCAGACAATAAATCCATAAAACAAGAAAAAAAAATTCAGGTAGTCTCTTCTAACAAAACTACCGCTGGTTATTAACGTAGGATTACTTATCGTTGCTTTCCTCTTTTGTATGTATGTGTTATATATATATATATATATATATATATATATAACGCTTCTATCCGCGTCATTATAAAATCCAGTTCTTAGTTACATTTAGTCCGGGAAAATGCAGTCGGGACCGGACTCCTGGAAATCTCTTTGGTGGTGCAGTCGTCATGGCCAAGCAAGGCAAGACACACCAAAGTCCTATAAATTCGTTTATTTACTAATAAAAGCGTCTCTGGCTCCATCGTTCGTATTACTATTCTATCCAATGCTTAACTTGTCACGCTATTCCAATCATTTAATTACTTTCAATCCCGTACATCTCAATCGCGCGACGCGACACACAACGTCTTTCCAGTTCGACTTCCCTACATGCTTCTGAAAGTTATTTCCTTGTTTTAAGCTCGGTTAAACTCTTTTCTCCAAAGTTCTCGAACATCGCTGTGACGTCACCACCGGCAATGAGGCTATAATTCCCCCACCGTTCACCTAGTACAATTCTATTAATAGCTTCATTGCCATTCATTTCGATACTTCCTTGTTCATTTTTGCGCTATCAAGTGTGATTAATCTGGCGTTTAATGTTTTAATTCCGATTTTCTCTAGAAAAAACCCCCTTTTGGACCCCTTAAGGTTTAACTTCTTAAAAAATCTCTGACATATATATATATATATATATGTCAAAATTGTGACGCATTTTGGTAATTTTCTGTTTACTGCTTGCCCAAGCGATACAGACTGGGTTTGCCACACTGCCAAAATTATAACTCGCGACGACAGACGGTTTTAGCATCTGAAATTTTGCTTTCCGGAGGAACGTTATGGAGGAACGTAATCCTACGTTGAAAAACGTTTATACGTAATTCTTATTAACAAATGGCATATACAATTTCCCAACACTAAAATGTCTTAATCAGGAGGCTAAATCAGAAACGTGCTGCTGCTTATGCCGATTTCTTATGAGAGCTGCGTACCACCTGAAATGTTCTCGCGTACCACCAGTTGGGAACCACGGCTGTAGAGTACATAAAAGACTGATGTCAAAACCTCAACAACGCTATGACACCCTGAGTTGAATCTGCCGCTCGTGAGCGAACATACAAGGAAGGACCTCTTATTTTAAAAAGATTGGATCATCGAATAGGGCGCCGATTTCGTGGTTTACGACAGAATCACTAGCATTAAGGCGTGGGAAGAAATGTAAACAACCTGCACAAATTGATTAAAAATTGCGGAAGGGGGTAGAGACGACGGTTGGTTAGAATCTGTCTTTTGACCCACAAATAAAGCCACCTCTTACTCCGTAATTAAATCCTCAAATTATAAGGAAAAGGACGATTGTTTTCGATTGGTTATTACTTCGAGACATCAAGTTTAGTTGTTTTTAAGCTGTTAATCTTAAGCTGTTCTTGATCTGCCACATCTAGTTTTTTTAAAAAATCTTTAATTACATTATAAATAGTCTGGTGCTGCCATCTGGTATGTAAAATAAGAAATAAAAAATTTTCAGGGAAAATGAAATGGATTGTTTTAATATTTTTGGTGCGTTACTTTTAAACACTCCGGCCCAGAAATATCACGGGCCCGAGAAATAGAAGGCGAAACCCCACCCCGTGATTTTGATTGGAGCAAGAAGGAAGGGATTAAGTAATAAGATAGAAATTTTATGTCTTTCCTGTGCAAAAAATCCTACATAAGATACCAAGAAAGGGTTTAAAAAAAAGGAAAAATCGTCATAATTGCACTAAACTTCGATTATTGGTCCAAGTGTTCGGTTTTGTGTAGACCGCCAACAAATGTCACTACATTAATCTAAGTAGAGAATCTGCGCATGCGTCGATTCAAAGGCATGGAATTGTGCAAGAAGTTTCCGTTCGCTTGATGGTCGGTCATGGGTTTGGATTGGTTTGATGCGCTACGGTCATGTTTTGCGACACGAGGGGTAATCAGAACGGGACCTATAGCTTAAAGCCGATCCCGAACGGCTAAAAACATCCATGCTAAGAGTGGAACTCGAACCCACAGACTCTGGTTCCGAATGGCAGCGTCCGGCCTGGTCAGTCTTGGGAAAAGATCCCATCAGATTCATAATATGTAAATACTGTAAATACCATATGTTTATGTTTATAATAAATTCATTAAGACAAGTCCTAGATTAGTTTGGCCACATTATCAGTAGGAGAGAAATTGCTTCTCCAATATGTTAGAGGGAATTTTGCTCTCAGTATTTTTGTTAGTACAGATTATCAAATGCATATTTTTTGAATACTGTTTTCTGTACTTGTGAAGAGATCTATAGTTGCAAGGCGCATAATTTTTAAAAACCTAATAATTCCTTTTATTTCTCCGTTTTTTTCAGCATCAATAATTTTTTAGACATCAATAATTTAAAACCCTGTGAAAAATTAAGTGCAGAAAAATACAAAATTTTAAAAAAATTGCTCTTAATTATAAACGCTTGCCTTCATAAAGAAAAACATATGTATCTGCTAAATCCCTAAAGATTAACAACCGGATGTCAATCAGGATGATGAACTGCGATGTCAGCTGATGCACCGCCTTAAGGCTGCTGTGTACTAACCCTATTGGATTCGCTCATCTCAATATTAACCTATGGTGGAAATGCGTCTACTATTGACAGCTACATAAATGCTGATAATAATCCAATAAAAATGGTATTTTCAGACAGCCTGAACTTTTCTGCACCTTGCAACAGGATTCATTTTATAAATTTCGTCCACCAAAGGAACTGAGGAGCCTTTAAAACATACAACACCAGATTTTTTCCCCCGAATAATTTAAATTTAAAAATATTATTTGCATATTTTTCAAAATACAAAAACGAAAAATGCCCCAAGGTGTAAAATTTCTTTCTCTATTACGTAGCAGGGCCGCCCAGAGACTTTACGGGGCCTGGGGCAAACTTCTGTTGGGGGGGGCCCCAAGACTATATTTCAGAAGACTATTTTGTAGTAAGAGAAATCTGATTAATCAAATAATTTATTTATTTATTTATTTATTTATTTTTTATTTATTTTTTTTTTTTTTGGTGTGGGGGGGGGGCTTTTTTTAGGAGATTATTTTGAATTTTGAAGTACGGTACAATTTTCAGAATTTTCTTTCGGAGGAAATCTAATAAATACATTTTTTAAAATTTTTTGGGGGCCCCTCCGGCAGTTGGGGGTCTGGGGCAAAGTGCCCCCGTTGCCCCCCCCCCTTCTGGACGGAGTACAATTTCTAAACAAAACAAAATCTTTCAATCCAAGTCGGCAATCCTTGGAGATATTTTCTCCATAGGTAAACATTGAGGTGAGAGAATAAAATAGGGTTAGTACACAGATGAAAGGAATCAACTATCAGTCCGGTAGCATTTACACTAGCTTATAAACTAAACATTTGATCCGATTAGTTCAAGACCAATATAGGTTAAATAAAACAGTGCTGTCTCAAAACTATTCAAGATCGAAATAACGAAAATATTTTAAAACACTGAAGATTATACTTATTTTACCTCACAAACCAAACATTTCATTAAATTTCTTCAAACAAAAAGTAGGGGAAATAAAACAGTCCGGTTAAAAAAAAGAGTCATCAAGACAGATAAAAAAAAAAAAAAAGATATTTCGAAAGATAGTAAAAATATTGCTGAAAATACATTAGTTTATATTTTAAACGAGGTAGCGTCAGGGGAAATGTGCACAGTATACGGAGCTGCCACCTATTCTGAGAACAAACAAACGCCGTGTTTGCAGTTCGCCCAGTTACTGCTCCGAGGAAATTAAAATAAGTCAAACCGAGATAGAATGTATTTATAATGAGTGTATGCATCAATAATAATTTCCAGTGATGTTTTGTAACACAATAATTAATACACATTAATAGATGCATAAAAGAAAAATTCTGAGGATGAACTCAGAATGGCTAATGACGCCATTAACGTTAGCCAAATAACTATTAGCCTTATTTTTATGCTTTTTGCTGTGTTAATACTCCTGCTGACTCTGTGTGGTTTCTGTTCATATCTGTGTACTACAAAACTTGACAATGCATGATATTTTTACACATTATTATTGTGCATATTTTTATTTTACGTTTAATTTTTGAGCCAGGGTTCCTTTAAATGCATATACAGTTTGCTTTATTTTGCTTGCACAGTTGCACAGTTTGCTTTATTATATATATATATATATATATATATATATATATATATATATATATATATATATATATATATATATATATATATATATATATATAGTATATCTGAACCTTGGAACAAAAAGGGCCAATCTTCAAAACTTTGAAATTTGAATGACAAATAAAAATTAAATCGAAATAAATATAATACTAGAATGTATGCAAAAAACTATGACACAAATTGAAAAATAAAACTTGGAAAAATATTTATACAGAAAAGTTAGTAAAATTTGTAAAAAGTTAGTAAGATTTGTAAACTGGAACTGATGTTCTTTGACATTTGATTAAAATGGACTTTCGCCCTTTTTGTTGTAAGGTACACACACACAGACACACAGATATATATATATATATATATATATATATATATATATATATATATATATATATAAATATCTGTGGCTTGGTATAAGAAGTGCCGAAGTCAGTTTTCTCTAAGATGACTTTCTTTGCTTATGTCTCTTTGAAAAAATATTATTTTCAATGTAAGAATTATTCAAGTCTGTACAATGGTTTAGAAAACACTTTTAAAGCATCGGACATATTTAGGTACTTCTTATATTGAAAATAATATTTTTTTAAAGAGACATAAGCAAACAAAGTCATCTTGGAGAAAACTGACTTAGGCACTTCTGGTACCAAGCCACAGATATATATATATATACACACACACACGATATATATATATATATATATATATATATATATATATATATATATACACACACACACATTATATATATATATATATATATATATATATATATATATATATATATATATATATATATTATATATATATGTGTGTGTATTTGTTTGTAAAATTCTCATGAAACTTTTGAAAGGAAACCACTACTCAACACAGACATCAGCTTGCTCACTTTCACGATCAACATATTTTTACAAGCGAAATTCCATCCGACTAGCGATTCTGTTTTGGAAAGCACCTGCATACCACTTCACATAAATGAGGGAAATAAAATGTCTGATTTTCAAAAGGAGAGTCTGGCATCCGGTGTTTCTGAATTGCAAGCACGTTGCAACGACATTCAACGGCCGCGATGGGTTGGGGAACGTGATATTTTATACACGCAGCCGAGCCGAGACGAGACGGCGTTCGTTATGTTACGACTCAATGGAGGTGTTGCAGTCCATTTAACGCACTTCCTCCGACAGAACTGTCGGATGGCACGTCGCAGTGTTGCTTTGAATTTTTCTACTTCTTAAGTTATTCAAAAATATTCTTTTTTAATGCCTTGTTATATTACCTCCAAGAGAACACATATAAAATTTACGAAATTGGGTTCGAAATTGGTTTTAAGAAATTGGGTTCATAAATAAAAATGAATCTGTGCATTGAAAATATAAATTCAAGTGATAAAGAATCACCAGGCGTGAACTCGGGAATTGTATCAAAGATTTAATGTGGTCAAACTCGAAGTTTTGACTATTAACACGTACGTCAAATAGACTAGTAGCACGTGTGATTTAAAATAAAAGTCGAGTAGAAAAGTCAAGTAAAAAGTCAAGTATGTATAAAATATATAATATATTTATTTTTATCTTAATGTTACCTTCGGACCATAAGTCGCACCCCAATTTTAAGTCGATTTTTTTTTTTTTTTTTTTTTTAATGTAAAACGGTGCGTCTTAGGGCCTGTTCACATAGGAGTCCGTTGCGTTGCGTTAAGGAAAAGATGACGTTGAGACGAAAATAAACCAATCATAGGCGTTAAAAATTTCATTGCTAATCGTTTGGAGGCATATGATTGGTTTATTTTCGTCTCAACGTCATCTTTTCCTTAACGCAACGCAACGGACTCCTATGTGAACAGGCCCTTATGGTCCCAAAGATACGGTATATCTAAATCTATTTATCTATATGCATGTATATATATATATGAGATGCAGAATGCAATTACTTAATGACAATGTCTCATTTCCAAAAGCACCAACATTATCGCTAAAGAAAGGAGAAAAATACCCCGTTTAATGATAATGTCGGCGTCATTAGAAAAGAGACGTTGTCATTACACTTAATGGATTTTCGCATGGTTTAACTTGATATTTCAGAATTCAGTCTCAGCTTCCTGACACTGGATATAAAAATTCGAAATTACCGACATGACTGGCATAGAATTTTACACAGCCCATCGCTCGACAGGCGGAACAACCTTTCAAATCGGCGCTTTTGATTGACACCCACAATGTTCTACTTGAAAATTCTGTTGTTTCTGTTCTTAGTTTAACTAACCCCGGTTACTAAACAGTTAATGGTCTCCGAATCTGTGAATTATTCACTGAGTCACACTTAATGTTCTTCGGCCTGAAGAAAGACTACAACTAACAGCTTTTTTAACCACAAATAAAAGTGAATACCGTAATTTTCGGACCATAACACGCATCTTTTTACTTAAAAAAATCGACTTAAAATTGGGGTGCGTCTTATGGTCCGAAGGTAACATTAAAATAAAAATGAATATATTATTATATATATTATATATATTTATTATATATTTTATACATATTTATTATATTTATTATGTATTTTATATATATTATTTATTATACTTATTATATGTATTTTTTATCTTTATTAACATTAAAATAAAATGAATATTTTATTATATATATATATATATTATAAATATTATTGATTATATTTATAATTTACCCACACCCACACCCACACACACACACATATTTATATATATATATATATATATATATATATATACTAGATAGTACCCGTCAAAACTTGACAGTAAATAACTGAACAGTTCCGATGATAAAAAAAAGGGTTCATAACCTTGTTAAAATATTAGAAATTTTTACAGAATATTAGCTGTTTTGCAATCCGATGTGTTGCAATTTAGAACATCTAAATTTACTTGAATGTTTGCAGTCTGATTTGTTAATTTTGAATTGTTAAATTAAAATTGAATTAAATTAAATTGTTAAATTAAATAAGAAATCCAAATAGAATACAAATCGTTATAAAAGTACTATTAAAAGTAATATTAAAAATACAATAATAAACAGAAATTAAAAACACTATCATCGTAATAGAATGCTTTACGAAAAATCCCATGAAAGCCACGTGTGTTGGCAATTTAGAAATATTAAGAAAATTTTGCGGTTATGTTACGTATTCGCTTTGAAAAGCACGCTACCGTACAGACAGTTTTGAATATATCACTGCGCATGCGTCGAGTTTGCAACTTTCCGGAAAATACTAAATTTGATATCATTGTAATATCTGGTTAAAATATATATATTATATGGTTAAAATATAAATATATATATTAAAAAAATAATATAATGAAAAACTGTTTTACTGTGAAGAAGATTCTCTGATTAAATTTTTCTTAAATTAAGGACGATGAATGAATCACGGTGAATGAATGAGCCACTCGTGTTTACATTTTCAAGTTCCGAGTATATAAAATGAATACTTGTTATTAATTTAATTGAAACACTATGATAACGCTAAAGGTGGCGGAAAATTTAGAAATATGCAATAAAACACTTTTAAAAATTTAAGAAAATTTTGCGGTTATGTTAGGTATTCGCTTTGAAAAGCACGTTACTGTACAGACAGTTTTGAACATATCACTACGCATGCGTCGAGTTTGCAACTTTCCGAAAATACTAAATTTGACATTATTGTAATATCTGGTTAAAATATAAATATATATATTAAAAAAATAATATAATGAAAAACTGTTTTACAGTGAAAAAAAATTCTCCGATTCAATTTTTCTTAAATTAACGATGATGAACGAGTCACGGTGAATGAATGACTCACTCGTGTTTACATTTTCAAGTTCTGAGTTTATAAAATGAATACTTGTTATTAATTTAATTGAAACACTATCATAACGCGAAAGGAGGCGGAAAAAAGATAGTTCTCTAATCAATATGAAAATCACAACGAAAATACGTTACAATGAAAGGAAATTTTATGCTGAGAACAGTTTTAAACGGTAGCGAGCTGTTTTGAAACTGTCATAACCGTTTATTATAGCCGTCTAAAAATCGAAATAAAGTTGATTTGTGTCGATATTACGTTGTTTCTAATAAATTATTTGGGTTTGGATAGCAAATAATCTTTTTGAACTTTACTTTTAACTTCTTAAGCCTAACTCATAAAACAAAATGGTTGCCATAGGCTGATATATTTATGAAGCGGTCGCTACAGAAACGTTCATGACAGATACATACATACACAGACCACGGTAGCTATTAGGGGAATATTTTTTTTATTAAGTAAGAAATTGAAAACATCTTTATATACCTCACAAATACAAATTATTCTTTTCTAAAAATTCTCCCATAAATTAGAGGTTTGCTTTATCGTCTTATGGTCCGAAAAATACGGTATATACATATATCTCTACCGTACCCAGCAGTCGTTGACCTAGGTTTCACTCTCGTTATGAGTACTCCAGCGAGACATAGCCATTAAATACGCTGGAGAGAAAAGAAATTCGGAATGTCTCTAAATTTTGACTGGTGACAGACAAAGGGCAGTTACCCATCCCAGGATTGAAAAAACTATCGTCTACAGATCTGTTCTCATGGAATCCGGAGCGTTAACGTGGCTCCAGCGTAAAAAATAAAATATTAACCAATCATATAGCTGAGTGCCATGACATCATCCGTTGATCCAGTTTCAACGCTGACGACGTGAACACATGATACGTCGAACCAATCACAGGTCTGCTACGGATCACAAGTCGTTCTTCGTACTGAAAAATACACCGAGACACTTGCGGCCGTCGGTAAATAAGATGCGCTCGATGCTTTCTGTAACGCAAGCAGCGTGAACAGGCCCTTATCACGGACTGCGGTACAAAAGTTGACGATAAAAATATTCATAGGACACGCCCTTATGGGAGGGGTTACTAAGCAATATACACATCTCCAGCGTACACAGCAGTCTTATACCAGAGTTTCGCCCTGATGGGTACACTAGAGATGTATATATTTGCCTAATGACCCTTCCTTTGAGGGCGTGTTCCATGCATTTTTTTATTTTATGATTAATAATTTTGGCATATTTAATAATTTGAAACTAGTGGCTGAGATTTTTAATTTTTATTTTGCAGACTTTAAGAAACTGTGTGTGTTTTTTATTTAGCAAAAATAGTAATTTGGATTTAGTTTTTTAAGAGTTTTTCATTTTACAAGAATAAGTTTTAACGCAGACAAAAGAAACTTAGAAGAACGTAACGTAGGATTACGTTCCTCAATAACGGTCCTCCGGAAAGAAAAAATTCAGAGTCCCTAGCAAGTTATAATTTTGACAGCGTACCAAACCCAGTAGCAGTAAACAGTTAAACAGGAAAGTACCAAAATGCTAAGAGAGAAAGAGAGAGAGAGAGAAAAGGTAAGCAACGATAAGTAATCCTACGTTAATAACCCACGGTAGTTTCGTAAGAAGAGACTACCTGATATACATTTTTTTTATAATTCAAACTAATTACTACTAAACGAATTGCTCTATAGCTAAGAGTCTGGGAGAAATAATAAAACTTGTGATTGTTATCAAGTCTTATATAAAATGACAATATTTATCAACTTCTAGGTCATTAATAACCAGAGGAAATTTTGGTAGCCTGGATGACCGCTAACGATGGAAACAGCTAAATAATGGAAAACAAATAAGAATTATACGAGGCCAACACAACTAAGTACTGCCCGGGCTCGAGGTAGCCTAGTGGTATCTCGTCAGAATTCGGTGCTGAGGATGTTCGGATCGAATCCCGACAAGCGCCATTAAATACTTCCGTATCTTAGCTGGGTAAGGGCATGTTAAATCCGTAAACCCAAAAGTCCCTCTATGAGGTCGAGAGGGTGGGAGAAAGCACGATCGCCCCCGGGGAGGGTGCTCGGTCGAAATTGAGGTGATACTTGGTTAAATTGGACTCCGACCCTTGTGGTGCCATTCTAAACCGGAGCCGCACCCCTGAGCCCGCTGGCCTATATAAACCTGGTCTGGATTACTTCCGGCCAGGAGGCATTAGAAACAACAATAAATATTGCGCATGAGAAGGGCATTATAACCTTTGAGTACATAAAACTAAGACTGTGATTAACTCCGGTTATTCAATACACCAAAAGCTATACAAATGGCTCGGTTAATTTCGGGACATAGATTTAGGTTTATAGAATCAGGAAATTTTTTAAGACTAGTATCGAGTAACTTTTTTTTTGTATCCACTTACTTTTGGTATAAAAGGTGTCATATACGGAAGATTAAACCGAAGGTATCTATATAAATAAAGCAGAGTGTCTCTATGTATGTATGTATGTAACGTATACAAATCTACATTTCTTGACGAATCTGGTTGAAACTTCGTATACTTATGTTTTGAAGCCTGGAGATAATTCTAAGATTAGTTTGGAAGCTTTAAAATAGTTTTAAAGGTATTTTAATTCTAAAGTACTTAACCGCTTCACTCATCCTGGGAAAACATGGCCGACATATCTCCCGTATGGTGCAGCCATCTGTCGGCAGCGACGGGAATGAAAATTGACGGGAATTTAACGGGGAATTGACGGGAACATTTGTATAGCCCTGAAAAGGGCCTTTTTTTCTTTTGTGGGGCCCGAGCATAGCCGGGCGAAGCCCGGCTAGTAATATATGAAACAAAGTAAATTTCATAGGCTTCCAGATTTGACGAGAAATCGCCTCGATAGAACCATGACGGATAGCTAATCGGAACTACAATCGCTTCGAACCATATTTGAAAGTCTATTCAACGCTAATTTAGAGGAAAGATGGAATAATTAAAACTTTCTTTGTTGCCATCTGTCGGCTATATCGGCACCTTTCATTTGCGATAAAACTGTTTTATTTTCAGAAAAAATTGTCTAAGCAGGTGGAAAAAGGTTGGTTGGTTATTTTGGGTTTTATGGCGCAAGGTCCAGATAGGACAAGCTGCGCCAAATACTCGTCAAGAAAAGAAAAAATATCCATAAAAGACCAAGTAGACAAAATGAACAACAGAGGTTAAAAAAAAAAGAAAAAAAAAAAAAAGAGGGAAAATAATGTTTGGTATTTTTGAAACACTGAAAATCAACCAAAAATGTCATCAACTTTTCTTGAGATTATACAGATTATTTCACAAAATAATTAGGGTCAGTTACATTCGATTCTTGAATTACGTGTAGCAGTGGCAGATCATCGTACAGGTACTCGTTTGGAGCCCCCGATTGTCAGGGGCCTCCGAAAATGAGAAATTTTGAAGAGGTACATTATGAAAACCTGAAGCAAAAGATATCATCTTCATCTGGACTACTTGTCGTTCGTCGAACTACAAACCGTGTAGCACAAGTTTTTGCTATTTAGTAAATGACCGATCAAGTTTCCTTTTCGATGTGAGATAATATCTTAAGTAATAAATAATATGTATTAATAGTATTTAGAACAAGGGGCCTCAAAACTAGATTGCGCTTGGAGTCCTCTAAATGCTTTATCCGGCACTGATGTGTAGCCCGAGTAGATAGAAATATAAAATTAAATTATCTTAAAAAGTAGCTCCATTTTGGCGCAATATTGCTATGAATTTATCATGAATTCTTTAAAATAGAGCTCCATTTCGGCATAATATTGCTATGAAATTAATTTGAATTCTTTAAAATACAGCTCTATTGCTACGAAATTATGACGAATTCTTTAAAATACAGCTCCATTTCGGTGCAATATTGCTATAAAATTATCATGTATTCTTTAAAATACAGCTCCGTTTCGGCGCAATATTGCTATGAAATTATCATGTAGTTCGACGAACGACAAGTAGTCTAGATGAAGATGGTATCTTTGCTTCAGGTTCTCATAAAATACAGCCTCTCTTTAAAATACAGCCGGATTTCGGCGCTCTATTGCTACGAAATTATGACGAATTCTTTAAAATACAGCTCCATTTCGGTGCAATATTGCTATGAAATTATCATGAATTCTTTAAAATAGAGCTCCATTTCGGCGCTCTATTGCTACGAAATTACGACGAATTCTTTAAAATACAGCTCTATTTCGGTGCAATATTGCTATGAAATTATCATGAATTCTTTAAAAAACAGCTCCATTTCGGTGCAATATTGCTATGAAATTATCATGAATTCTTTAAAATAGAGCTCCATTTCGGCGCTCTATTGCTACGA
Organism: Dolomedes plantarius; assembly: GCA_907164885.2. Classification (NCBI taxonomy): domain Eukaryota; kingdom Metazoa; phylum Arthropoda; class Arachnida; order Araneae; family Dolomedidae; genus Dolomedes; species Dolomedes plantarius. The sequence goes on along the minus strand of OU015503.1, from coordinate 42,463,019 downwards.
AATTATGACGAATTCTTTAAAATACAGCTCTATTTCGGTGCAATATTGCTATGAAATTATCATGAATTCTTTAAAAAAACAGCTCCATTTCGGTGCAATATTGCTATGAAATTATCATGAATTCTTTAAAATAGAGCTCCATTTCGGCGCTCTATTGCTACGAAATTATGACGAATTCTTTAAAATACAGCTCTATTTCGGTGCAATATTGCTATGAAATTATCATGAATTCTTTAAAAAAAAACAGCTCCATTTCGGTGCAATATTGCTATGACATTATCACGAATTCTTTAAAAAAAAAACAGCTTCATTTCGGCGGAATATTGAGATGAAATTATCATGAATTCTTGAAAAAACAGCTCCATTTCGGCGGAATATTGCTGTGAAAATATTATGAATACTTTAAAATACAGCTCGATTTCGGCGCAATATTGTTATGAAATTACCATGTATTCTTTATAATCTATGAAGCGTGGGTGGTCCAGAGTGTTATGGGTAGTCTAAAAAGTCCTAAACACCTCGCATGAACAATATCTGTTGCCAAAAAAAAAACACTAGCATTTTACTTCTCCGCCATCATTTCCGCTTTGCATCGTTTGTAACATCATGTATTGACAGCGGATGTCATCTTTTCAAAATTGCTGTAAATTGTTCCCATGCATTTTCTCATTTGCTGCGCGTCCGATTCTTCTTGTTCCAATTTCTCTTAAAAACGTGCAGATCGCGTAGTCTCATTTAGTTGTTTATCTTGAGGATTAAATGAATTCCGAGACCCGACTATTCTAATTACAGGCATTGTTCACGACTATTGATGACGAAAACAAAGCTAATTTTCGCTTTTATCTCGCTATCCGTTATTATTCTCCAGAAAAGGATCCATTTCTTTCTTTTTGTTTGTTGCCTTTTGTGGTATTTTATTTTACTTTCTCGTTCTCGTTTGCATAGATTCCGAGATCCCATTCTATTCCCTGACGCAATCATAGCACAGTAGATCCCTAATGATATAAACAATGGTTAATGGAATGTGTTGTTTGTGCACTTATTTTTAAAAAAACGTTCATAAAGGGTTGTAAATCCCTTTTGAAGAATTTGTGTCTGGTGTGGCAAGCTGGGCTCGGCAGTGTTGCATTTTGGTGCGAACTCAATATCTGTCTTTAGATAGTTTAAGAGTTATGGAAATACACGCACCAGATCTTCCTGATGCTTTCAAAATGTTTACTGACATTATTGCGCTGTATCTACTTATAAACTAACGGTGATCATAATTTATTGAATGACTAGCCGCTGCGCGACTAGCATGGTCGCTTTTAGTTTTATATTTTCCTTCGCAAAACAACTGAACTAAAAGTAACATATGCAAGGAATGTTACCATTACCTGCCATCATAAATATACGTTGTTAAGGGGTATTCTCTATAAGGCTGATTCTAAAACATCGTGATTAAAAAATGTGAATTTTCATTACTTCTGAACAGCGTTAAAGATAAGACTGAGAAACCTAACACCAATGATTTTAAAAATAACATCCCTCTGTGGATGTACTATTTTTCAAAATTAAGATATCTACACTTTATCATTAAATCTAATAAGAAATTGTTGGGGAAAAATTTTTTCACTTAAAAATGGAGAAAAATTCAGCATGTACTAAAATATAATGTGAATTACATCACTCTCTGTGTGTACTATTGTTCCCAATTCAGATATCTACACTTAATCATATCAAATAATAAAGTGTTGGGAAAATTTCTTCACTTCTAAAATGGAGTAAAAATTCAGCAAGTACTGAAAAAAGTGCAGAAAATTAACTATTACTGGATCTCGGTTGCTATGCCGGCGACGGTTAAGCCTAACTTTGCGATCTTTTATGCTCTCTCTTTCACGCCTCTCTATTAATGAATTATTTCTTCTTCGCTTTCTTTCTTGAAACTGCTCCCAATTTTCACTTGATCGTGCAGCTCGCTTTCGAGCATTTCTGATTTCAGTGCGTAAATCGATGTTGACACGCGGTTGCAAATTGCGGACGGCTGCAAATGATTACATCTGGTAGTTGCAGCCGGTGCCATTCGGATTGTAGAAACATCGTCGATTTTTGAGCCGCATACCTATGCGTTTTATATATATAGATTTTTGTACGCGCGTGTATATATATGTGTATGTGTATGTATGTATATATATATGTGTATGTGTATGTATGTATATATATATATATATATATATATATATATATATATATATATATATATATATATATATATATACAGTAACCACCGCTTATAGTGATCACTGGTTATAAGAATCAACCGTTTATAAGAATCAATATCGCGAAAACAAAAACAAATGAATTATTTCCATGTTAAAATTTTCGCTTTAAAGAATCAATCCACCGGTTTTAAGAATCAGTTTACACTCTTCGCTTTACTTCCATTTTGCCAAAAAACCTACTTAAACCCTCAAAAGGCACGAAGTTCGTTCTTTTTTTTAAAGAAAGATTGATAACATGGGATGGAATATAGTCGTAAAATTCACCCCTTTCTTTATTAGACATAACATAATCGTTTCCCCTTAAACGCTTTACCACAACACTGTCCTATTAGCTTGACCCGGGGGCAACTTTACCCGTCCGAGTAAATCTTCGTCTGAGACTATAAGTATTGAAAGAGGTATATACAGCCTTCTGAAAACTTCATTACGTCAAACTACAGTAGAAAACTTTTTCTTGCTCCCTTCCTGTAGTTGAAATGTTAAAACTGTTAAGCAGGTATGTTGTAACTTGTAACAAATATTGTATTTTTTCTTCTCTTACTATAATCATGTGTATCTACTTATAGGTCTAAAAATTAAGTTTTATTTTTAAAACTATAAAAAAATTTTAATAAAAGATAGTTAATGTAAATTAAAGAGTATTTTATGGTAAATTATCTAATATATGTATATATAGGTGTGTGTGTGTTCCAGTCCAAAAACCTAAATTTCGGTTATAAGAATCAACCGCTTATAAGAGTCAAAAACAGTAATAACAAACGTGATTCTTATAAGCGGAAATCACTGTATATATATATGACGTCCGGTGGTGTAGTGGTTAAAAGCGCCAACCTCCGTTCGACCCTGCGACTGGGCAAGGTCGACTCAGCCTTTCATCCCTTGAGTGGTCCCGTGAGGTCGATAAAATGAGGATCAAGCATGTATGGGAACTAAACTCTGGGGGGTTCCACGTCAGGTTGACCACCTGACTGAGACATGCTGTATGGCAACCCGAGCCCACGGTCAAGAAAGCGGAGATGGGCAACGTCGGCCTTAGTCCACAGCGGACTGTTGCGCCATGAGCTTAGTTTAGTTAGTATATATATATATATATATATATATATATATATATATATATATATATATATATATATATATATATATATATATATATATATATATATTTATATATATATATATATATATATATATATATATATATATATCGTTCTCCGAATCATCGTTTTCCCGTATGTGTCGATAATTTCACCCAGTCCCGACGATCATATTGCTTTGTTACGTTCCCGCATCTATCATTTTCCCCCATTTATTTTTCAGTTCAGTGGGTCCCCTGAAAAACAATAAATGGAGATCCCACTGTATGTATATGTATATATATATAAACTTAAACTCACGGCGGAACAGTCCGATGTGGACCAGGGCCGGCGGTACCCATCTCCGCTTTCGCAACCGTGGGCTTGGGGTGCCATACAGCATATGTCTCAGTCAGGTGGTCAACCTGACGTGGGACCCCCAGAGTTTAGTTCCCAAGCATGCTTGGTCCTCATTTTATCGACCCACTGAAGGGTATATATATATATATATATATATATAATGTGTGTATGTCGCACCCAGGATTTTTTCTTGGGGGGGGGGGGTCGTCGAGATGAATGGATAAAAATATTTATAATGCATGGGGGGGGGCCGAGATGAACGAATAAAAATATTTATAATGCAAAATCAATATTTCTACTTCTTTGCTCCCCCCCCCTGGGTGCGCCACTGGTTGAGTTATACAGTATTGAATCAATCTCTCTACTGATTCTTGATTGAAATCAGCCAGTTTATCAATTAGTAAATTTGTTTTAAAATTTTCTAGGATACGTACTAATCAACTGTAAACAGATGAACATGTATGCAATTAATGATGTAAAACGAAAACCATAAATATCGAAAAACCATCGTCAGCTCCCATTTCCGATGTAAGAGTAACTGCCCTTTCGAGCTGATTTCTTTTCGCCCTCTCTCTCTCCCCCACGATGTGAGATGGTACGGATTAGAAAACGAAATAACTTCCACAGGAATTCCTGTCGTTTCATCTCTCCTCCCCTGGGACTTTTTAATTTATACCAGCGGTGTGGGTACAGTGGCGTCCAAGAGGGCAATAGCCTCCACGAGGAAGGAAATGGTGGTAACAGGTGTGTAAAGACACAGAGGATGCTGCGGTTACGGCCAAAGGAGGGGGTGAATAAGACGAGGCAGTCTAGAGAGACGTGGAAGACAAATTATGGAGAGAGAGTGGCTTTATAATAATTCGGGAGAAAATAAAAAGCATTATTTGGGGCTGGACAATGTTCCCTCCACGATTCAGTGGATGCGTACATCTCGCTTGAAATTGTGCATCACGGGTACATGATGTTGGATTGGAACGACGTACTCCGGTGTTTTAGAGATATTTCTGAATTGGATGGCATAAAACTCAATTCGATTACGGACAACTACACCTGCATAGATGTATGCTCTGCAAATACACTAATTACGTTGTTTTATTTTTGTGTTTATGTAATAAAATATAATTTGAGTCTTCTCAAGGCTTTAGAGAAGCATTAGGAAATCAAATCAAGACAAATTAAATGGATCGTTCAAGACAAATTAAACGGATGGAGAAAATAGAGCAAACTGTCGAAGTTTCCTTAGGATCGGTAATTTTTAAGTGGTTTCTGCACTAGAGTTTAGACCAGTGGTTCCTAACGCGAGGTCAGGAGTGATCTCTCTCTCCCCGGGCTAAAAGTATCCAAAAGTTATGGCTTACGGAACTTCCCATAAGAATTAAAAATATACTAATTGGTACCCGTCTAAACATGACGACTACATAGTAAATAAGTGCACTAATACACAAATTATACTCCACACATCATTGCCAAATGTTGAAAATAATAATAATGCGCAGAAACAAATTAATGTGTTTAAGCGGCCTCGTGCTTAGCGAGTATCTAAAGCCAGATTTAAAAATGTCACTGAGCATGCGCAGAAAGCAATTTTTTTAAATTGTAAATTATCGCTAATTAAAAAGCACGAAATAAACAAACCCGTCCGACGGGTTTGTAACCAGTTGCGCCGTTTGCGTGGCTCCATTCAATTACATAGGTTGCGACTCATCACGGACTGGTTTGTGATTTGAGTCAGTTATCAGTTTCTTTTGAGTTAATCCGTGTGCAGACGGCCTATGTATTCTGAATAGGATCGTCTATCCCAGTTAGTCTGGCATTTCATTAAGAGACATATCTTAATGCTGCTGTGTACTATAACCCTATTGGATTCGCTCACCTCAATGTTAACCCATGGAGAAAAATGCCGACTTGGATTGAAAGATTTTTTTTTTTTTTTGGTTAAATTGTACTCCGTAGTAGAGAAAAATATTTTAAACCTTGCGGTATTTTTCATTTTTTTAAAAATGCAAATCTATATATTTAAGTTGCTAAGCCGACTTTTTGGGCAGTCCGTGAGAGAAAACTACTGCATCCATTTATTTCATTTCGGTCTTAAACGAAAGACTGTAGTCTGTAGATTTGTTGAACCAAAATTTCTATTAATTAGTGATAATTTACAATTGAAAAATTTATTTCTGCGCATGCTCAGTGACATGTTTAAATCTGGCTTTAGAAACTCACTGTTTCTGCGCATGCTCAGTGACATGATTTAATGATAAACATGTTTATTCCGAGGAGTGTCTCTCTGCCATTTTTATTTTTATGATAATTATGTTTGTGAAATATAAGATTAAACCTGATGGAAATTGTTTATTTCGTACTGTTTAATTAGCGATAATTTACAATTAAAAAATTGCTTTCTGCGCATGCTCAGTGACATTTTTAAATCTGGCTTTAGATACTCACTAAGCACGAGGCCGCTTAAACACATTAATGTATTTCTGCGCATTATTAAGATTTTCAACATTTGGAAATAATGTGTGGAGTATGATTTGTGTATTAGTACATTTATTTACTATCTAGCCGTCATGTTTTGACGGGTACCAACTAGTAATGTTTTAAAATTTCAATTATTCGGGGGAAAAATCTTGTCTAGTGTGTTTTACGCGCTCATAATTTCCTTGGGCGGACGACATTTCTAAAATGAATCCTGTAGCGAGGTGCAGAAAAGTTCAGGTAATCTGAAAACACAATTTTATTGGATTAAAAGCATTTATGTAGTTGTTAATAGTAGACACATTTTCTCCATAGTTTGCTCCCACAGCGTCCCGGCGCTTGGTAACGGAGAGCGTGACTTTGAGTCTTCTGGGGGGGTTGGGATCCTCTAAGGGAGTCACTGTATCACCTTCAAGGCTGTAGCATATTGATACGAAACGTGTTCAAGTGGCGTGGTATCCGAGTGGTCTAAAATAGCAGGCCAGAAGTAACGAAAAACTTAACTTTTATTTACACAAGACGTAAGAAGTAAGAGGTTGGTTCGAGCAAGTTACAACATCACTAGACTGGTGCAAAAGATTTTAACAGCGGCAAAACTCAGTCTTTCGGGGAGCAGAAATCTGCACAGCCGCTCTGGCCCAGATGTTACAGGGGCTCTCTGGATAAAAAAACAGAGTCCCGCATATATACCCAGGTTTGAAGTCTTCGCCGGTGGCGGCCAGTTCTTAGAAAATCGCGGAATTTCAGAAGGGGGAAAACGAGGAATTCCGTGCTCGCTGGTAGTCTTGGATTCGGTGACATTTTTATGAGAACAAATTTCTTCTATAACGTCAGAATACTCTAACTGACGACCCGGATAGACATCTATATGAGGGAGAAGTCGGCGGTTCCCAGATTTTGTCGGTGAGGATGAAACTGGGGCTTAACCCGCAGAATTTTAGAATGTGGTGGAAACGCATGGGAATGTTTTTCATCTCGTAAATGTGGAAGGGCTTCTTCGCAGATCGTGAGAACCGCACGTTACACGCGTGACGTCACAAGGCTTCTGTTGTCACCACTTCTTCGCAGTCCTGGCTGAAAACCGGGCGATGTCTCGGGCTAAGAGTGACAATGGACGGTGGGGCCTCGACTTTCGCCATATGGCGTTAGCTCCCGTTGCTCCGTTAGTCCTAAATTAATACGGACCTGTGCTACTCTGTGCGAGTGGGATTGCTGTCGCCGATCAGACGACAGTCAGTCATCGGGTCTTACGTTTGTCGCATGCCTAATTGATGGAACGACGTATCATTTGAGCTTTCTCCATAGTTTAACATTGAGGTGAGCGAATCCAATAGGGCTAGTACACAGTAGCCTTGAAGCGAGCTCGGGTTCGCTGAAACTCAAAATCATTTGGGCTCGGTTTACTAATTTACGCACTCGGACTTATCTTACACGCACGTTTCCGGTATCGGACCTTGAAAACCAAGCCCGGACTGGCGCTCATCTTACACACACGTGGAAATCGAAGGGGGGGACCTCGTCGACTGGTCTTTCTCAGGTCAACTGCCTCGACTGCTTGTCCAACACTCGTTCCGACCACGCGTGAAGAAATTCAGCGCATGAAAATCTTATAATTTTGTTCATTAGTAATGAGGACATATTAACAAAGGTGATTTCTTTTTAATTTAAAGAGCCCACCAATTTATAGAAACAATTTATTTTTTATTATACAAGAGTAAAAGTTTTTAAAAAAATGGATAAAAGAGTATTTAACCAAGTAAGATTACTTTAATATTGTAAGCAAATATTTCTGCACTGTAAATCGATGTCAAGTTTTTACACCACTGTAAAATCTGCCACACTAGTTTCTTTAGAGATGCACAAGGCTGTAAGATTTTTAACTAATTTTTAAATGTCTTTTACGGGTTTGTTAGTGTATTGTTTATAACGAGAGCGAAGGAATCTTCTTAAGTCTACTGTGTACTAACCCTATAGGATTCGCTCGCCTCAATGTTATCCTATGGAGAAAATGTGTCTACTATTTATAGCTGCATAAATACTGATAATCCAATTACAATGGTATTTTCAGATAGCCTGAAATCTTCTGCACCTTGCAATAAGATTCATTTTATAAATTTCGTCCACCAAGGGAAAATAAGAGCGTTTAAAACACACTAGACCAAATTTTTTTTCCGAATAATTTCAATTTAAAAATATTATCTGAATTTAAAAAAAGATTTAAAAAATGCCTTAAGGTGTCAAATTTCTTTCTCTAGTACGAAGTACAAATAAAAAAAAATCTTTAAATCCAAATCGGCAATCCTTAGACGCATTCTCTCCATAGGTTAACCTTTTCCTTACGGGGTGGGATAGCATGTATCCCAAGAACACGGGCCCAAGAATGAATATATATATATATAAATATATATACACATATACATATATATATATATACAGGGTGAACCAAAAGTCTTGCCCTGATTATAAATATTTATTGTGCTCAAACTATTATAATTAGACATATGTTTGTTAGGATATATTGTAAGTGCTGTTATAAACATTTTTATAAGACCATTTACCTCAGTAAATTTCAACGTGTGCCCCCTTAGTAGCTCGGAGAATGTCGAAGCGGTGGTCCAGTTCCCACCCAGTGTTATTTAACATGTCTTCTGGTACAGGACACACAGCAGCTAGTATTCTAGTCTTTAGTTCTTCGATGTCAGCAATTGATCTGGCAAATACCCTGTCCTTGATATAGCTCCAAAAAAAAAAATCAAGAGGAGTAATATCTGGAGAGCGCGGAGGCCAGGGTGTTGGTCCATCCCTTCCAATCCACCGATCCAGAAATGTTTCGTCTAGGAAATCACGTACTAAGGATCCGTAGTGTGGGGGTGCTCCCTCTTTCTGAAAGATTATCCATGGTTGAAATTCTTTTAACTGCGGTGCAATGAACAGTTGCATCAGGAGGGTTACGTCCATAACAATGTCGAAATTTACGCTAAACATCAATGGGCGATTTCGTTTTGTGAAACCAAAGCACATATTGGGCTTTCTCTTGAATCGACGCCATTTCGGCCGCAAACGATGTCTTCCTTACAAATGTTCCCCAGAATCACTCTTGAAGGAACACTCGCGCCATTTATTGCACAAAAAAAAAACTACTAAAACTGACCTATACAATGATACAAATGTTACATTATTATATTAAACGGTTATTTTGTAATGAATTTTTATAATCAAGACTTTTGGTTTACCCTGTATGTATATATATATATATATATATATATATATATATATATATATATATATATATATATATATATATATATATACACACACACACACATATATATATATATATATATATATATATATATATATATATATATATATATATATATATACATATATATATATATATACATATATATATATATATATATATATATATATATATATATATATATACATATATATGTATATATATATACATATATATATATATATGTATATATATATATACATATATATATATATGGGGATTGTATTATCCCAGGGCTCCGGCTATGAGCAGTATGCCGCCGCGTACGTTATGCGACGACAGCGCTTCCAGAATTCCTAGAGATGAACTGGGAGAAAATGTTTGAGGGGAGATAAGCTTTGGAGGCGACGAAGGGCAGAGGCTCTCGTGCGCTAGTGTCAAAGGACGGTGCTCCTAAGCGAGAACGGGGAAAGAGACCCCGGGGATTGGGCCTAGCTAGTAGCTACGGGCCGCAGGGAAGCGATATTGAGCTCCCGTGCTGTAGAAGTCTCAGTGACTTCAGGAAGACCAAGTTGGTTGAGTGCTTGGCAAATCTGGTTGAAGGAGTCGAGTGACTCCAGAAGTCCAAGTGGTAAGAGTTCTTGGCAATACTGTTATTACTGAAAGGTCAACTACTATATGTTAAATGTTATGAGTGTGAATTATGGTGTCAAGTAAATAAATGTCTATTGTTATTGTTAGTGAGAGACTATTCATGAGTCATCCTGAGTGTATGTATTAAATGTGGGGTGCTAGATTGGTTATAGCAGACGACTAGTTTAGCCCAATCTAAAGGAGGCATCCCACATATTGGCGCCAGAAGTGCGATACGTGACGCCCAAGTGCGAGAAGTGACGCCCAAGTGCGATAAGTGATCCCACAAAGTGAGAAGTGTGGTGAGTGACGTCCATTGAAGCGACTTTGTGTGAGTTAAAAGTTTTGTGAACGCGAGTGAAAGCGTGAAGTGCCACGAACGGTACGAACTGTTAAGTGAGACATTTGTGACATTTGCGTAATTTAAAATTGTGAAACCGAGTTGAAATTGTGCCCCGGATTGAACGGACAAAACACAGAATCTTACGTGTGAAGAATTTCTAAGATGGCATATCTGGAACAAGCGAGAATAATAGACCTGGTGACTTTAGTAGACGAACTGTGCCTAGAGGTCCCAGATAAACCAGAGGTTGAGCAATTAATCGCCCTGGTTAAAACATCAGATTGTGACGATGTTTACATCGAAAATCTTCTTAATTCGATTAAGGAAGAGAGGGAAGAACGAGAATCCGAGAAACAAAGGCTGGAGAAAATCGCAGCCGAGAGAGTTGAGTTCGAGCGTAGAATGGCAGCCCTGGAGATTGAGTTTCAACTCGAGATGGCTGAGATGGAACGCAGACTGGTAGGAATACCAGCGAAAAATTTAAGTGCGTGGAGTGACAGTAACAGCGAGAGTAGCTTGTCGAAAATTGATGTTTCTGTGCAAATAGAGTCGCCTAAAATAGACTCGGATAGTGTGTCTATACTTAGTATGGACAAAGGTGCAGATAATTATGGGTGCCGTCAAGAGAGATATTTTCGTGCATCTGGTGTTTTCTCGGGAGTGAATCGACAAAGTGAGGAAGAAAAGCGCTCAGACGATCAGCGAGAATATTTCCAAGCCGAAAAGACGAGCTTATCAGTAAACACCCCGAGTTCCGACACCCCAAAGTTCATCGAACTTCCAGAATCATCCCTCGCGGACCCCAGCGAGAACGGCGATAGCCTGCTGAAATTTGAAACCAGTACGAAGGGTGCAGAGGCTCCCCCAAAATTTGAAGGCAACAGAGCAGAAGGGGGCGAAATGACCGCAACCACCACGAGACTCATAAAGATGTCATCCAATTTCACCGGCGGTGCGACAGAGGAGAAAAGGCTTGCAAATTTTCCAGTGCTTGCTATGGAAGGGTTCATTGAACTTGCGACACCACCTCAAGTGTCCCAGGGAGCGGAAAAGATTTCTTTAGGGGTAAACGATAGTTGCTATGTTTGGAAGAAGGAGGAGGAAAGAAAAATTTGTGGTTTTGAGGTAATGGAAGGAATTTCTTTGGATGTTGCAAGTGAAATTAATGCTAAGGAGAGGGGAGGAAGAGTGATTCGTAGTGAATGGGAACGACGTAGTGTAAAGGCCATAGATTCCGAAATACCAGCAAGTTTGAGTGAAGGATCTTCGGAAATGGTTGTGAAATTTTGCTCTGAGTCTGCAAAATGCGTCCCAGACTCGAAAGTGTTGAACCGATATACTCAAGAGTATAAAATAGTGTTGGTTATCATACTTCAAACTTCTTCAGATTTTGGAAATCCACCTAAAGAGTGTGCTCAGCTTGTGATCGGGAAGTGTGTGAGAAGAAAGTGTCATCAGTTAAGTGTCGTAAAGGGCGATATGGTATGCAAGGGTTGTGTTTGGCCCTATTGGTAGCCCTAAGTGTCACCGATGTACGGAAGACTAAGTGTTTTGTTTGTGAGTGCATGTTTGATAGCGCCATGATTTAAGTGTTACAGTTAAAGATGAATTGTGCATCGTAATTTAAACGTGGTGTACCTGTGTTTTTTGTGTAAGTATTACAGTGAACTGTAGTCCACTGGCTCCGACTAGACTTTCAGAAAAGAGCCATGACCGACTGTAAACGACATATTACTTTCTTTTTATTTCATTGTTTTGTTTCGTTTGTGCTATTCTTTGTGCCAGAACTGATGATGACGAGGCATAACGCTGCCGAGGGCGTCAGCAATTGTCAAGACGGCCGAGTTATGGGGATTGTATTATCCCAGGGCTCCGGCTATGAGCAGTATGCCGCCGCGTACGTTATGCGACGACAGCGCTTCCAGAATTCCTAGAGATGAACTGGGAGAAAATGTTTGAGGGGAGATAAGCTTTGGAGGCGACGAAGGGCAGAGGCTCTCGTGCGCTAGTGTCAAAGGACGGTGCTCCTAAGCGAGAACGGGGAAAGAGACCCCGGGGATTGGGCCTAGCTAGTAGCTACGGGCCGCAGGGAAGCGATATTGAGCTCCCGTGCTGTAGAAGTCTCAGTGACTTCAGGAAGACCAAGTTGGTTGAGTGCTTGGCAAATCTGGTTGAAGGAGTCGAGTGACTCCAGAAGTCCAAGTGTTAAGAGTTCTTGGCAATACTGTTATTACTGAAAGGTCAACTACTATATGTTAAATGTTATGAGTGTGAATTATGGTGTCAAGTAAATAAATGTCTATTGTTATTGTTAGTGAGAGACTATTCATGAGTCATCCTGAGTGTATGTATTAAATGTGGGGTGCTAGATTGGTTATAGCAGACGACTAGTTTAGCCCAATCTAAAGGAGGCATCCCACATATATATATATACCTATACATATATACATATATATATATATATATATATATATATATATATACCTATACATATATACATATATATATAGGTATACATACATATATACATATATATATATAGGTATACATACATATATATACATATATATATATATATATATATATATATATATATATATATATATATATATATATATATATATAAATATATATATATATACCTATACATATATACATATATATGTATATATATATATACATATATATATATATATGTATATATATATATACATATATATATATATATATACCTATACATATATACATATATATATAGGTATACATACATATATACATATATATATATAGGTATACATACATATATACATATATATATATATAGGTATACATACATATATATATATATAGGTATACATATATATATATATATATATAGGTATACATATATATATATATATATATATATATATATATATATATATATATATATATATATATATATATATATATATATATATATATATATATATATATATATATATATATATATATATATATATAACCCCCTTAATGGCCGTTCTTACAGAGTGGTTATGAAATTTTCCGTTTTAAAGAGGAAGTCGGAAAAATGGGCCCCGTAAGCTAAAGGTTAACATTAGGGTGAGCGAATCCAATAGGGTTAGTACACAGCAGCCTTAAATAAAGATCTCCACACACCTGCGATAACTGGGAAACCCTACTGCCCAAACTGCAGTGAAACAAAAGCACTTTCCAACGAGTTCATTATTCGGCCATAACCGAGTCCAAACAAATGGGATAGGGGAGGGAGAAAGCTGAGGTCCTCCCCGCTCGGATGCTTTACTCGCAGGTTCTTGACCCGATTTTCCCTTTAACCGTGACCGAGATGCAGCATTCTTACCCAAAGGACAGACGGACGCAGGAAACAGCCCGACTTCCTCGGAAAAATCACCTTTACCTGACGATGGATATTTTTTCTTTTCGTTCTCCCACATCTGATTATAGCTTTTCGGAAGGGTGTTTAGGCAGGGGGAGCCCGAATGGGTTGTCTGATCGGGTAGATAAAAAGTGACGATTGTGGGACAGGTTGTTCACTCGCATACAGTGATTAACAGTCGTGTCGTCTTTAGATCCACCCAGAAAAAAAATGGAATAAAAAGAGTGAACTTTGTAAAAATTTTCCTTTGCACAGCAAACGTTTCGTAGCACATTGTTGACCAGCAATTTTATTTAAATACCGTATATATATATATATATATATATATATATATATATATATATATATATATATATATATATATATATATATATATGTTATATATATATGTATATATATATATACATACACACACATATATATATATATATATGTATGTATATATATATATATATATATATATATATATATATATATATATATATATATATATATATATAAACAAATTATAAAGCGGTGCAAAATTTGCGGTTATGGCATTTCGAAAAAAGGTATTTATAATATATTAAATTTGGACGGAAAAAAAAGGCTGACAGAAAGTCAAAATGAAAACATGACCGCGAAACCTCATCCTAAGACTGTTCGAACGCAGGTAAATATCAAGAAAGTGAAGTCTCTGATCCTAAAAGAAAATCCACCGACTCAAAGATCCATTGCATCGAAACTAGGAAGGTCTTCTGGCACTGTAAGTAAAATCATTCATAAAGATTTGAAGTTACAAACGATGTTTAAACCGAAAGTTCATCTGCTTTTGCCAAATTATATTGCCGAAAGAAAAACAAATTGTAGAAAATTATATGAAAAATACCTGGCTGCTGAAAAAATGGAAATTTGTGGTAACACTCGATGAGGCACGGGTGTATTTAAGTGACTGTAACGAAAAAAAGATCAATTTTCTATTGCTCAACTGAAGGGAATGACCGTACGAAATGGCTTCGTCAGTGTACAGAAAAGTTCCCAAAGGGATTCATGATAGTTGCAGTATTTTGTTACAACGGCAAATTAAAAATCAAAAAAGTCTCAAGTAAAGCCAAAATTAAATCACTCTACTATCAACAAAATATTTTAGAACCAATTTCTGAAGAATAAATTCCAGCCTTATATGGAAAGGACATTGATAAAGTCGAGCTTCATATAGACAAACCTCTAGTTACACGTCTAAATCAACTGCCGCTTATTTAGCAAAGAAAGTATCATAAACAGGAATAAAGTGTATCCCATTTGATGAAATACCTGTGAAATCCTCTGACACTTCTGCAATGGACTTTTGCGCTTTCGGTTTATTAAAACGAGCCTCAGGAAAACAGCATCCAAGAACACTGAACGGACTTTGGAAAACGGTCCAAGAGGAAAGGGATAAAATTGACATGACAGTACTAAGAAAAAGTTTACTTTCATGGAAAATTCGAGCTAGAGCTATTGTCAAGAACCATCGTTATCAGATAGAAGCAAATGGCCGCAAAAAATACGGCATTTACACATAAAACTTAACTATCAAAATCGTTTCCATAAAGAGCGAACGACCTGCTGTATATGTATACCGTATTTTCCGGCGTATAAGACGCACCCCTTTTTAATTTTTTTCAAGCACCCCCTTTATTTACGAACCGACGTAAGACGGTTCGTATCGCGGCCAAACATCTATCCACCCTCATAACGCGAAGCAGGATGTTAGGCATTGAAGTTGGAGATTATATATATAAAAAAAACAAACAGACTCTCTCACCGTGGCGCGAATTTGGAGACCTTTTTTACGGAGATGGGTGATTAGTGCGTTGTTACATTGTTCGTCCCGAAGCAAATTTTTCATCTTTCACGCTGTGACCTGACTGAGTAAAATACAACTATGACACATCCTACAGATTCAACTGAAGTAGGAAGAAGAGGATTCAGAATAAGCTATGCCGTGTATATATATATATATATATATATATATATATATATATATATATATATATATATATATATATATATATATATATATATATTTATATATATTTATTTATATATATGTATATATATATATATATATATATATATATATATATATATATTTATATATATATATATATGTATATATATATATATATATATATATATATTTATATATATATATATATGTATATATATATATATATATATATATATATATATATATATATATATATATATATATATATATATATATATATATATATTTATATATATTTATTTATTTATATGTATGTATATATATATATATATATATATATATATATGTATATATATATATATATGTATATATGTATATATATATATATATATATATATATATATATATATATTTATATATATATATATATTTATATATATATATATATATATATATATATATATATATATATATATATATATATTTATTTATATATATGTATGTATATATATATATATATATATATATATATATATATATATATATATATATATATATATATATATATATATATATATATGTATATATGTATATATATATATATATATATATATATATATATATATATATATATATATATATATATATATATGTGGGATGCCATCCATACAGCCCCATGCATGCCACTCTCATATGGAGTGCGCCCCTGTAACCCCGGCGAGCGCCACCTAGCGGGCGCCGCGAAGAACTGAAGAGAGAGACGATGTTTTGCTTCGGACGAGCGTGCACGTGTGTGTGCCGCGTTGCTTGTTTTTCCCCCCTTTTAGACGTTAGTTCCCCCTGTACATAATGCCCCTCTTTAAATAAATGTTACTTATGTTAACACTGTTTGTGATTATTCCCCCCCAAAACCCCACAGATGGGGGCTCTGGCCTCCTTTTACCCTTTAATCCCCTAGATCACCCATGCCTGCCGTATCAACTCTCCATTTGACGTGATAGTTTCAAAGACGTTTACAGCTGATATTTACCGATTTTACCTCAGACGTATAATTCGAGACGGTTTGAACGAAGTATTTTGCTGATGTGACTTCTCCACGGATTACTTATCAATTTTTCATGACGTTCCGAGGACTGAGTTTTCAACTTGACGACTTTCGTTTAGACGTGACGTAGTCGGATTTACAAATTGTTGGATTATTCTGTTTAGAAGTCTGCATTCAGTGAGTACCATTTTTTTTTGTTGTGTCAATATGTGTTCAGTTTCACTAAATGATATTGTGCCAATCGCACAAGCACTCAGCTGTGCACCAACTAAAAGTATTAAATTATTGTTTTCGATTTGTTGTAATGATACATTTGATCGATCATCCCGATCTAAATTACGCAGTTTTCAGAATTTCCCTGTTTGTTTCGATTTGAATTCGCGAAAGAAATCAATCCTTAAAACATATTCATTAAATGATTTTATCTGTGTTGCTAATATTTTGCATATTGATTCCGATGGTTCTAAAGACAAACTATGTGATTCCATTTTTGACGCACTTTCGAATTTAACTTCTTTTCAACCGATAATTGACTTTGATGAGAATGACGAATTGGCGCCAAGTTCTTTCGCGCAGACGCCAGCTGCTATCGCTACAGTCGAAAACGCTTATACAAATTCTTTTTCGCCTAAACAACAATCCGAAATTGACACTTCCGTTCCTTATTCTAATTTATGGCTTGTTTTGAGAGATGTTTCCTGTTCTATGCGAAAATTTACTGGTAGCAATGCGTATACTATTCAAAGTTTTTTGCGCGACGTAGAGGATAATTTATCTCTTTTACCAGAATTAACAGATCAGCATAAAGTGATTTTTGTAAAAACTAATCTTTCTGGATCCGCTAAATTATTTATTCAGAGCCAACGTAATCTAAACACTTTCAGTTCTTTAAAAGAAGCTTTAATTGAGGAGTTTGGTTCGAAAATTACGAGCGCTGAGTTACATCGACAGTTGCGAAATCGAAAGTTAAAACCAAATGAATCTCTTGCAGAATATTTAATTGCTCTTCGCGAGTTAGCTTCGCAAGCCCTTGACTTTGCCGTGGACGACGCTAGTATAATTGAGTATTGCATAAATAATATTCCAGACGCTCCGTGTAATAAATTAATTTTGTATGGTTGTACTAACTTTACGGAATTCAAACAGAAACTCAAAATTTATGAAAAGATTTTTGACAGAAATAGATGTAAATCCTCAATTGACCATTTCGGTTCTAACTACATACCTCGTAAACGCGATGACGTGTATCATAAAATTTCAAACCCAAGACGTGAGATGAAACCAGAAGCATTTCGTCCTCATGCTCAAAGTAAACAAATGTGCTATAATTGTTTTAATTTTAACCATATATCTAAATTTTGTCCCGACAAACATCGCGGTCCAAAATGTATTTCTTGTGGAAATTTTGGCCACATCGCCGCAAATTGTTCAAAATCAACTGATTTACACACACAGAGAGAAACTAATGTTAATACGCTGAATTCAACTACTTCAAATTTAATGTACAAGGATGTTACACTCAACCATGTCTCTTTCAATGCGTTAATCGACACAGGTTCGATGGCTACGATTATGTTAAAGCGAGCGTATACTAAAATTGGATCCCCTGTTCTTAATAACTCTAGTACATTGCTTACAGCTTTTGGCAATGGAAAAATTAAGCCGCTTGGTTCTTTCAAATCCCAAATCGTTATTGATGGTCAATTGTTTACCGCTGATATTTGTGTTGTTGACGATAATACTATGCCAGTAGATTTGATAATTGGTATGAATGTACTTGCACAGGCTGAATTCACTATCACTAAAGACGGACTTTCGATTCATAAACCTTTAGATTTTGACGCTATAGACGAAGACGTTACTCTTATTAGTAATATATTGGTAATAGATGATTCTGACATAGGCCCTAGTGCTACTAACCAACAGAGAAATACCATTCAACACCTCGTGACCAATTATAAACCCCATAAAATCAAAACTACTAATATCGAAATGCATATACAAGTTGATACTTCGACTCCCATCTGCTACAGACCACGACGTTTACCATTTACTGAGAGAGATATTGTAGATAAACAAGTTAATACTTGGATTCAGGACGGCATAATAGAACCCTGTTCATCAGACTACTCGAGTCAGGTTGTTCTTGTTAAAAAGAAAGACGGAACCCCACGACTTTGCATCGACTATAGACAATTAAATAAACATATAGTTAAGGATAGATACCCTTTACCTCTCATTGACGACTTACTCGATAAACTTCAGAATGCTCGTGTTTTCAGTACTCTAGACCTTAAAAATGGATTTTTCCATGTTAATGTTCATAAAGACAGTCGACGTTATACTTCCTTCGTGACACATTCAGGTCAGTTTCAGTTTCTTAAAGTTCCCTTTGGTCTTTGTACATCACCTTCCGTATTTCAGCGATTTGTTAATACAGTCTTTAAAGATCTCATTTTATCAGGTCAGATATTGTTGTATATGGATGACTTAATCATTCCTGCTAAAGATGAAGAGGAAAATATTGAAAAAATAAAATCAGTCTTTTCTGTCGCTTCTGACTACGGTCTTGAGATAAACTTTCGAAAATGTAAATTCCTTCATACACAAATTGAGTTCCTTGGCCATATTATTCAAAACGGACAGTTATTTCCCTCCCCTCTTAAAACAGCCGCCGTTCTAAATTATCCGGAACCAAAAAATCAAAAAGACGTCCAATGTTTCCTTGGTTTGGCTGGTTATTTCCGTAAATTTATCCAAAACTTTTCAGTTATCGCTAATCCTCTATCTAACCTTCTAAAAAAATCTACTATTTTCCATTTTGGTGTAAACGAGAAAAATGCTTTTTATCAATTGAAGCAATGTTTGGCTAATAAACCCGTTCTTAATATTTATAATCAGAAAAGCGAAACTGAATTACATACTGACGCTTCTATCCATGGTTTTGGATGCATTCTTCTTCAGAAATCCACTAATGATAACTGTTTTCACCCTGTATATTTTGCAAGCAAATCTACATCCGACGCTGAGAAAAATTACTCAAGTTATGAACTCGAGATGTTAGCCGTAATTCATGGATTGCAAAAATTTAGAGTGTATCTACTTGGTCAAAAATTTACCATAGTAACAGACTGTAACGCCTTCAAACTCACTATGAGCAAGCGCGATCTCAGTGCTAAAATTGCTCGATGGGCACTATTATTAGAAGATTACAATTATACAATTCAACATCGAACTGGAGCGAAGATGGCTCATGTTGATGCGCTAAGCCGCTATCCGACGATGCTCATTACCACCGATTCACTGACTTTCGAAATACAAAATGCTCAGTCACACGACCCTAACATTCAAGCAATTAAAGAAATTCTTAAAACTAAACATTATAACGATTATTTTATCAAAGCAAATGTTCTCTACAAGTTAGTTGACGGTTACGAAGTTCTAGTCGTTCCAGACTCTATGCAAGACGGCATTATCAGAGACGCACACGAGAATGGACATTTTGCTACGAAGAAAATTGAGGAGCAACTCAAACAACAGTTTTACATACCTAATTTAAAAGATAAAATTGCCAGGTGTATTGCCAACTGTATTCCATGCATCTTAACGAACCGCAAGTGTGGTAAACAAGAAGGACTCCTACACCCTTTACCAAAAGAGGACACCCCACTCCATACAAATCATGTCCAGCAAATTATTACCTCAACTTTCCAACGCAGCATTAAGACGACTCCTTTTGAACTGCTTTTCGGTACAAAAATGCGTGTCCGCAACAATATCCAAATCACAGACCTGTTTAATGCCGAAATACAAACTGAGTTTATAAATTCACGCGACGACCTCCGCAAAGACGCCAAACAACAGATTTTAAGAGTGCAAGACGAAAACCGTAAAACCTACAATCTACGACGAAAGTTACCTCCGAAGTCCAAGTTGCACGATCTTGTCGCCATAAAACGCACCCAATTCGGACCTCGTTTAAAACTCCATCCAAAGTTCCTCGGACCCTACAAGATCATCAAACTTAAGCCCAACGACACCTACGATGTTCAAAAGTGTGGACATTTCGACGGACCCATGCATACCAGTACATGCATCGAGTTCATGAAACCGTGGACTCATAACTTTACATAACATACTTTGATTTTTGAACTATGTTTTCATTATTATTTTTTCTTTTTCAGGAATACTTCATTAGCCAGGATTGTTTTGCTGTTTAGATATTACTACAATTAGTGTTATATTTTTCATTTTCTTTTCAGCTCATTTTGCTAGTATTATAACCTATGTGTATTTCTTATAACTTTTATACTTTTTTTTCATTTCGTCATAATAAATTGTCACCTGTATTTGTTTGTGCCCCTACCAGCATCTGGGGGCAGATGCTTTTTGTCGGATGGCCGATGTGGGATGCCATCCATACAGCCCCATGCATGCCACTCTCATATGGAGTGCGCCCCTGTAACCCCGGCGAGCGCCACCTAGCGGGCGCCGCGAAGAACTGAAGAGAGAGACGATGTTTTGCTTCGGACGAGCGTGCACGTGTGTGTGCCGCGTTGCTTGTTTTTCCCCCCTTTTAGACGTTAGTTCCCCCTGTACATAATGCCCCTCTTTAAATAAATGTTACTTATGTTAACACTGTTTGTGATTATTCCCCCCAAAACCCCACATATATATATATTTATATATATGTATGTATATATATATATATATATATATATATATATATATATATGTATATATATATATATATATATATATATATATATATATTTATATATTTATATATATATATATATATAGGCCAACAACCATGTTCGATTTAATAATTTCTTTCTGAACTGTGAAAGTTTAAACGGTAAATGCCATCAATGTCGTAAAGAGTGATGGACGTAATAGCCTCCTCGGCCTAAATCTGCGGTGGTATTCAGCATTCCATTATATCCAACTCATCTATAATTGACATCGTTGTTAGTGGCACCCTGCAAGATAGAGCGAAACTTCCCTAACCGACCACCCCTCAAAACGGCCACTTTTATTCGGAACAACTGGACACCTTAAAGAAGTTTCAATGTATTTCATATTTCGCTCTTTTCAGTACAGTAAAACCTCGTTTATCCGGACTAACTGGGACCATAGGCAATCCGGATAATCAGAAATCTGGATAATCCGGGTAATATGGTTAATAAGCAAAGCAAAATTACGATAAAAAAACTATGTTTTGTAACAAAATTACATAGTATTGTTTACAAGACATTAAAAAATATAAAAATAGCTTTTCACATCATTTCTTAACAAAGAAACGGTAAGGCTGTCTGCACACGGAGCAACTCAAAAGAAACTGATAACCGACTCAAATCACAAACTGGTTACAAACCCGTCCCGACGGGTTTGTAACCAGTTGCGCCGTGTGCGTGGCTCCATTCAATTACATAGGTTGCGACTCATCACGGACTGGTTTGTGATTTGAGTCGGTTATCAGTTTCTTTTGAGTTGCTCCGTGTGCAGACGGGCTTAGTCTAGTAAAGCTTTCTCAAACTCAACAAAACGCATGTTATTACCATAATTTATTGTACAATGCATGCAGGAAATGTAGATTGAATTAAACTAAAAAGCGAATATTTGGCGTACTTGTAGTTACGGTCTTGCTATCATAGTTAAAAATTATTATCTAATGTGAACATTAAATAAAAGTAATGTCTACAAGTCTAATCCGGATTATCCGGAAATCTGGAAAAACGAGGTTTTGCTGTATGTATAACTGCGAAATTCGATGGTTATAAGCGGACATTTAATAAAACCGATAAATAAATATGCGGAGTGTATACAGCAGGGGTGTCAAATTTGCGGCCCACGACGAACATTTTTGTGGCCCGGACAATATATTGGAATATATGTAATTTCCCTCCAATATATTGGAGAAGAGATGTCAAGTGTCAGGACGTAAACATTAAATTTTCCTGTTCTTTTATATATGTTTATTATAATGTATTATTTAAAATACACCTACGTTTCTATTAATATTGATTTTTTTTGCGGCCCACCTATAGTTAAACCTTGTTTGTTCGGCCCAAGTTAGCCTTTGAGTTTGATACCCCTGGTGGACAGTAAAGTAATTATTAGTATTCTAACGATACTTCTATGAACGATTTCAAACGAAATATTAATAAAGCGATATTATTTCTTCGTCAATCAAAGTCTCAATATTATCTTTGAATCTGTCATACTGCCGTCTGGTTGTGTGCCCGCAAAACACTCTAACTTACGAACATATTAAATGTACTTAAAAAAATCGTCTGTATGTAAGTGACCAAATGTGCATTAGTCTTGTTATTTATTAAATAGTCGACTGCGTTGTAAAAATATAAAAAGACTTTAAACCTAGGAATAGAATATGTTTATAACAATAAACAAGATATATTTCTCTGATAATTTAATTTAGAAACTTTATAAAGTAATTTTACTGATAATCGGACGAGACATCCTCCTACTTGTTTTAAAAACTAAAATACTTTGTCGAAGAGTTCCATTTGCACAACAAATGTTTCTCCAGTAGTCTACTTTAAAGCACTTCGTCTTTTACAAGCGTATATATAAATACGAATTAAATTAGACTCCTGAGTGTGAATGTAGACTATGAGTATGAATTAAATTAGTAAACATCAGTTGCACCGTGCGAATTCTTTGACAAAGTATATTCTTTTTATTACATTTTTTTTTTCATTTGTAAGAAAATAAAAGTACGAAAAAGAAAGAAATTTGTAAAAAAATTCCCACAGCGCAGAATTGACTTTCTAGATGTTAGATTTTATGCACACTATTATGTGTTACATATACACATGTAAGACATACATTATACAGGGTGACCAAAAAGTCCCGAGACACTTTTAAAATAGGACAATTCTTTTATTTCTTAAAAATTCACATTTATTCTTTTATAATCAATAAATACACTTCTTGGAAATAATTTTTAACTAGTTTTGTAAATTGCTTCTTTCAAAAACCCACCATTTTGTATTTGACAATGGCTGGCTCTTTATAAGGCGTGCTCCATCACCTGTCGTAATGTTTCTCGGTTTATTCCTTCAATTTCTTTACGAATGTTGGTCTTTGATTGCTAGATGGTTCAAGGTCTGTTACGGTATATTCTGTCTTTCACAGCCCCTGTTCTCGAAACCGCTGGAATAAGTCGAGTATCGCTCGTTCAGATGGTGGTTTCCTGACACCCCAAAATAACGAATGTAAGCTCTTTGGATTAGCACAATTGATCGTTTATTTTCTATATAAAATTAAATTATTTTTACGCATTTCTCTGTCGGGAATTTCTCCAGAATTTCAGTCGATCCCCGTTATAGCGAACCCGGTATATAACGAACTCCAGGATATAACAAACAAAAATTTTGGTCACGCCATTTTCCTATTGTATTTAATGCTAATTTATTCGTTTATAGCAAACCTCCGAAATCTTATGAATCGGCTATAACGAACATTTTTTTCAGTCGACAACTGAATTTTATTTTAATTTTTAAACTTTTTAAGAATGTTGAAGAAGATGATGATGATGAAGATCTACCTATCGCGATGTGGTTAGAAAAGCACAAAATTTCATCATTCCCAGATTGTGGCGTGCAATTGTTCGAAACATGTGATGATGAAGTCATTATATGTGAAAATCTGACTGATGAAGATATTGTGGAAGAAATTAAAATGAATAATTCTGAAATCAAAGATTCTGCTTCTGATGTGGATGAAGAGGAGCGCATAAATGACGAAATCTCCACCATCTCAGATGCTACAGCAAGGATGAGTGTAATAAGTTTTTGTCAACACAAACAGTGGAAGAAAGAGCGTTGGAGTCATTTGATGTACTGGACAAAGAAATTCATAAAGTATTTTTGAAATCGGCATCACCGCAGCAGAAGATTACCGATTATTTCTGTATCAAAACAGTGAGCAACAATTAAAGGTAAAATGAATTTATTTCCATTTGTCTTCATTTTTAGTTAATTTAATTAGTATTGTGTCAGTTTAATGTAATCGATTTTGGTCGATTTAATTCATTAATGATAATTTTTAATAGATTTTATCATTCTTTTAATACATTATTATTGACTATACATAGTAACTAATGAGTTATACATTTTGTGAACTCTTAACATTTTTCTTAATGGTTCAGATAAAGCGAACCACCGGATATAGCGAACAAAACCTTTGGTCCCTTGAAGTTCGTTATAACGGGGTTCGACTGTATTTTCTAAGGATTACACGAGGAGAATCCGAAATAATCTCATATTTGAAAAAATTTACTGAATAAAAGTTATATTCTAGAATGGTCTAGTGACTTTTGGGCCACCTTGTATAAATAGACTGTATATTTTCCATTGAAATTTGTCAAACAACTCTTTGCTTCAGGCTGTTGTGTACTAACCCTAATGGATTCGCTCCCCTCAATGCTAACCTATTGAGAAAATGTGCCTACTATTTACAGCTATATAAATGCTGATAATCCAATAAAAATGGTATTTTCAGATAGACCGAACATTTCTGCACCTTGCAATAGGATTCATTTTATAAATGCCGTCCACCAAAAGAATTGAGAAGCGTTTAAAACACACTAGACCAGATATTTTCGCCGAATAATTTAAATTTTAATACATTATTTGCATTTAAAAAAAACGAAAAATGCCCCCAGGTATAAAATGGTCTTTCTCTATTTCGGAGTGAAATTTAAAAAAAAAGAAATCTTTCAATCCAAGTCGGCAATCCTTGGGCACATTTTCTCCGTACGTATTCGGGTGAGCGAATCCAGTAGGTTTAGTACACAGCAATCTTAATGAATGTTTCTATGGATTTCTCATTAGTGCTTTTCCGGTAAGCATACTCATTCACTACCTCTAGCCCTGTATTGATAATAATAGGAGCTAAACACACAATATTTATTTACTATTAATGCATAAACTTTTACTAAGAAAACGAGCCAAATAAACGAAGTGCGAGAATTGTTGGTTTCTTTCAAAGGGAGCACCGTATAGTAGAACCAACACCACAACCTGGTGCTACCTCCGATTTGACCGCGCATCCCCAGGGCAGACATCTGGGAGGGGGGATCGTACCTTCTTTCACCCTCTCTGACCTCATAGAAGGACTTTCCGTTATACAGATTTAAGGTGCCCCTAACTTACCTAGATACGAAAGTATTTTAAAGACGCCCGTCGGGATTCAAATTGAGCACACCCCAGTCCCAAGCCCAACACGGTACCACTATGCTACCTCTAGCCCTGTATTGATAATAGTATGGGCTAAACTCATTATTATCAATACAGGGCTAGAGTCATGGGCTAAACTCATGCTATTTATTTACTACTGAAACATAAACTTTTACAAACAATACGATCCAAAGAAACGAAATTTATTAACTATTGTTTTCTTAACTTTTACTTTCCTACGTCAGAAAACAATGGGAAAAGTTTCGCTACAATGACATAATTAAATATATAGAGTTTTGTGGAA
This sequence comes from Dolomedes plantarius, assembly GCA_907164885.2. Lineage (NCBI taxonomy): Eukaryota > Metazoa > Arthropoda > Arachnida > Araneae > Dolomedidae > Dolomedes > Dolomedes plantarius. Next base: position 42,436,712 of record OU015503.1, on the reverse strand, counting down.
AGATGCGTTTTTGCTTCTGACCTATTGGCTAAGTGATCTCGGCGGTCGCAAGTGTCTCCCTTTCAAATGGCAGCATCACATATTCACAGACTGTTCTCCTACACTAGACAGTCTCAGCTGATTGTGGGGTTACTCCACTTCCTGGAACTACGAGCCTCGCCGCAGTGGCTAAAGGCACCATCGGTGGCGCTAGCGTCCAATAGCTCTCAGGCTAATCTCACCACCTACAATAGCGCATGCGCAGATCTATGATGCGGCCATCTATATCAAGCAATTTGAACGATTTGCACAGTGTAATATGAATTTTATTTTTTAATAATTTACTACATTAAAAAATAAAATTAATATTTATTCGGGTTGCATTTATTAAGAAGTTTTATTATACTTTCATTATTCTAATTCCATCTCTATCATTCTCATTATTATTATTTAATTATGATAAAACAAGCCTCGCGGGGTTGCGATTCATAGCAGGGATAACGACGATAAGCCGAATGCCCTGTGACATTATTTTAATTTGCACACCGTTGGGCGAAAAAAAAGACGTACTAGCCTGTGAACAGGATTTTTTTTCTCATAGTGAACGCGCCTGCGCAAAACTCGCTATCCTTCTGGAAAACTTTTTTCGTTTTCCGCGAGTCGCGTCTAATTAATGATCGAGTCCCGGTGAAAAGGCAATGAGTGTGATACAACCATAAAGGTGCGTTCACACTTATATTATTCAAGCGAATCCATATCGAGATCATTATCTTAAGGTCCGGTAAGTGAGGAAGATGCTCATCAGGCTATCAAAATTTGATAAGCTCGAACCATGATCCCCCTTGGAGTCGGTCATTTGCGGAAACATCAAAGAAATTATGCATTATATAACTTTAGCAGTAAGGACGCTTCCAGCGGCATGACTGGAAAGACAATGAAATCTACACGCGGATGTGCTGTGGTGGAAAATATGGTAAGATCAGAGAAGGAAGATACGGATAGGCCAACAAACAGGTAGCTAAGGAGATAGACATGTAACCGCTATTACGTATTATGATATATGATATATATCACAGATTATACGCAAATGATAACAGATAGGGCGCATCTAAAGCGTTTTTAATTCTGGGACGAACTGAGTTAAATACGTGAAATTTGGTGTATATCCTCATGAAAATCGTGTTTATCCTATTATCGAGGTAGTGAAAAGGTTCCAAAAATAAAATTTAAAATAAAATTCACAATTTAAGGAAAAAAATTCGCAGCGTTAAACCAGAATATTTCGGTAAATATCTAATGTAGAAACTTGAAATTTTGCTTGTGGTAACTTTATGCATAAACATTTTATTATTGTGGTGACTTTTTATCTAGCCGTATCAGTACATAATAATAAAATAATCGTAACAAAATGAATATTAATTAAGATTTAAAAAAACAAAAAACTGATTCCGGGGCCCTCGTAACCGTATAACATTGAGACAGGTGAAAAATCAGATACTGTATCCACCACATGTTGAAATCCGCTTTAGATAGATAGAGACGTTATACTGTAATGTAGAGACCCCCGACCGGTTCTGCGGGATATTTTTTAGGAGATAAACAAAAAATATTAGTAGGGACTACTTACAATAAATATTAAGTTGATATCAAACATTTGTAGAGACCCCCGACCGGTACGAGATTTTTTTAGGAGATAAACAAAAAATATTAGTAGCGACTACTTACAATAAATATTAAGTTGATATCAAACATTTGTGCTCTAAGTACAAGTCTCACATTTATAAAACAAAACTATTCTTACTGATATCTATTGTAGTCCTCCAGTGTAATACTACACTGAATCCCATGGCTAATTTTGAAACTGTATTAATATAGTCTATTCTGTTGTTTTGTTACTAATATCTTTCAATTAATGAATAAAATCAACAATGGAGTAAGTATTTATTTGAACTTAAATTTGACACGTTTGCGTAAATTCCGCTTTACTTTAATAATTAAAAATTTGAAAAAAAACTAAAATTCTAACAAGGGTGCCCAGAGATTCTTTCTTGCAAAATTGAAAGTGCTCGGTGGTAAATCAAACCAAAATAGTCAAAAGAAATCTGACGAACTTGACAAAAACCTTTAATGACACACACAAACAACATCAAAAACATAAAGGGAATTTAAGGGTTTAAAAACTCAATCAATAATACGAGCATAAAACTCGTTCGCCCATAGGAATATTCATTCCATATCAAAATCTAAATCAAATATATTTTAGGTAGAGAGGGTACGCGATTATCTCAGTCAAGTAGTGCCACCAAAGTCGTCTATAATTATTTAAACACAGTAGCGCTACCTAACTGAAACTTTCTCATCATTCTAATCTCATTCAAAGGTGCCGCAAACGTAAAAAGGTTGGGAATGTAATGTATTAAAATCATATTCAGTTATGTGTTCCACGGCAATTAAAATGGTAATAAAATATCTTACAGTATTCTGGGTTCAATGTTATTTCCATAAACATTAGCATTCTACGGGTATATGTTGAAAAGAGCAGCTGTAAGTTATTTTTAAAGAACTGCCACCGTAAAAAGTAGATACAGTATAACTATCGTTTTCAAGGGACCGCTTGCACCGAGCGATAAATGCGAAGAAAATCATAGATGTGGTAACATAACAAAGAAATATTATCATTAGGACTCGATGAACTAAACGGCATATACGGGAAAACGATGATTCGGGGAACGATCGATCGAGGTTTCACTATATATAAAAAATAAGACTGAAACGCAAATAAAAAATTGACGGCACTGATTCAAGCATGTCAAAAAAACCACGCAAAGAAGCAGACGTCATATCAGAAGCTAAATTCTCTAACCATGCTCCCACCATGTCCCCAAACACCGGAAAAGTTTCGATGATTTTTATTTTGCTAATATGATCACTGATTGATACCGCTTAAAAAAGTAAGCAACGAAGCGTACCTATTTTTACCGCAGCGCATAAAATTTCTATTCTCGTATTCAATATCTATATCCCTCTAACATGCTTCAAGCGATTGCGCGATATAACGAAAGTGTCCATCGTATTAGGCGGGATTACGAAAATTACACTTTTGTACGTAGGAGCAAATTCAGCTTAGAAAGTAACGTAATCTTTTTAGGTCACTAATAAACCAAAAAAGAAATTCATACCAAATGCTTGCGTTATGTTCATTTTTAAAAGAATAATCATGGAATCATTTTTAATAAGGTTTATTTTCAATGCGCTATTATTGTATTGAAAATAAACCGTACACAGCAACGCTTAATTCCATTCTTTTACATAGCAGACTACTAACTTGATTATATGTTATTTTAATAGACAAATCGAAGATTCTATATAAAGAAGATAAGACGAACGTCTCGCGACAAGTGCCACCGCATTAGAATGAATATATATATATATATATATATATATATATATATATATATATATATATATATATATATACAGTGTAATCACGATCTATCGTTTTTCAAGGGACCGACTGAACTGAACGATAAAGGCGGGAAAACGATAGATAACACAACAAAGCAATCTGAACGTCGGGACTAGGTGAAATAAACGACACTTACGGGAAAACGATGATTCGGGGAACGATCGACCGAGATTCCATTGTGTGTATATATATATATATATATATATATATATATATATATATATATATATATATATATATATATATATATATATATATATACATATATATATATATGAGAGAGAAAGAGAGAGAGAGAGAGAGAGAAAGAAGATGAATTTGAACGTAAGATTAAACTGACATCTGTCCATTTGTCAAATTTTTCTCTTGAAATAAATATTACCAGAGACAGAAATCAAATTCAGACTTTTCTCTTTCCGAGACAGGTGTATTCTGCCTAGTACATCATAAATACATGGACTGATCTTCCTTAACGATCTCCCCCAGTCGAAAGAAATTTCACAGGCCTGCCAGTCCTAATCACCTGATCGTTGAGATGTCGCAGAAATGGATCACTTTACCGAAGTCTCTTACTTTCACCGGTTTTTTCTTCATTTTATATTCAATATGACGGGCCCCGAAATCGAACTTGTATATTCTACTTTCTGGACTGGTGAATTGACATTAAGCAATCAACCCATCTCATGACCTTTCTTGATGCATCTCTCAAGGTGAAGTACACCAGGAAACCAGAAAGTCCTTCTATGAGGTCAGAAAGGGTGGGAGAAGGTACGATCCCCCAGATACCACCCCTGGGGGTGCTAGGTCGAAATCGAGGTGGCATTTGGCTAACTCGGACTACTACCCTTGTGCCATTGTAAACGGGAGTTGCACCCCTCAGCTCGCAAGTCTATATGAACCTGGTCAGGAGTACTTCCAGGGGGGGGGGATTAACAACAACAACATCTACTTTCTTCTGAAGAAAATGAAACTAAAAAAATATACTTTCGCTAATCTATGATTAGCAAAATACTGAGAGAAAAAGTCTCCCTCAGCTTAAGGCAGTCCGCACGCGGAGCGACTCAAAGGAAACTCAACTGGTTAGCGACTGAAATTGCTTATCGGTTGCAAACTCGTTAGTGATGTGGATCCGCACACGGACCGACTCAAAAGTGATTCAAATCAATAGTTTGCGACCTGTCATGGAAGGAAGAACATCATTATTCCAGGCATCATTTTTAGTTAAATTATTATCAGAAATTAATTTATTTTAAAAAATCGTCACAATAGATTGTCTTTGATCAATCGTTTAAAAATGGACTGTATATATATGGGCGCACATATTCCATACAACAAAAAACGTTATAATTTCATTTCATCGCTAGGCAGAAGTCACGTGACTCGTGTACGTCATTTGGCAGCTTGCCAAAAGAGCGGCTGTAACATAGATTGTGTAATAACACGCACAACGCAAGAGAAACTGGCGACTGAAGTTGCTAGCGACTCGACACGTTGAGTTGCGTGCGACTGATTGCAAACGCGTTGCTGACGGGTTTGTAACCAGTTGCGCCGTGTGCGTGGCTCCATTCAATTACATAGGTTACGACTCATCAGGGACTGGTTTGTGATTGGAGTCGGTTATCAGTTTCTTTTGAGTTGCTCCGTGTGCGGACGGCCTAACACTGGATAGAAGATCTGCGATGTTAACTGAGGCTGCGCCTTAGGCTTGAATCTCTCAAACAGGTGAATCTTAAGTGGTGTCAAGACCGTTAGGACGCAAAAGACAAGTTTTCGGAAAGGGGAAAAAATTCAGCATCGCCGCAAAAATAAATAAAGGAAATAAATTGATATCTAAGGTTAGGCCATCATCCTGAGCCACTGGATTCGAATAGAACGCAAGATTTCTGAGGAATGGCATTCATAGAACGAGAGTATCTCTACCGCTAAGTACTTTTGCTGATAGAGCACCACCCTCGAGGTCAGGAGACCCAAGTTCTAACCCTTTTCTCGACAAAAAGACATTACAGAACCCGAGCAAAGTATGCAACACTAAACAGTGCAATTCTTTTGTACATTTAAACACGTGAAATGCAAAAACATTTAGTAAAGTCTTAGTAAAATCATTAAAATAAATGCATGGTGCTAAGCTGTAAGCAAATATAATTAGAATAATCCATTCCTCTATAAAGCGCTAAGCGTAGGTATATCCTGACTAGTTTCATAATTTACGCTTTAAGGCTTCCGATTGCTGACGTCACGTCGCCTGAGGAAACTAAAATCTAATCTTTTCTGTCAGTCTAATCTAATCTTTTCTGCCAATTTTGTTTTCTCTCTCTCTTGCTTTTTAATCTTCCTCTAATGTTATCACGAGGAAGTCTTCCCCGAAACAACTTATTTAACGTTGTCGAGTTATTATTGTCTTATTTTTCCGTGACCCACTGACAGTAAAATAAATTAGATGGATTAATATTGATGTCATATTTAATGTTTTTTATACTTGAAAAATGTTCCAGGGATATTCCACAAGCTACACGCACCGATAGCTACGACATTTTTGTCGTCTTACCTGGTTAAGAATTTTTTTCTTGTTAGCGATTTGTCATAAGCTAGAACAAACTAATGATATAAAACTTTTTTTTTAAAAACATTGCTAATTTAGGAGGAATGTATATGCTCTAGCTCAGGCAGAAAACTATTTCCTCTGAATAATATTCAAGACTTTTTCATATATCCAACATATGTATTTGTGAAGTTCACTGCTTCATTTACCCTTAAGACTGCAATGTACTAAGAAAAAAAACCGTATTTCCCTTTTCCTTTTCTTGCAGACTCTTGTGATGGGAGGAGTCCAGTTGACAATTCAAGAATTCCACCACCCTTAGGAGTGACATTTTGAGGGATTATAATGGCTCTCTCTCTATAGGGGGGTTAAGCGCTGCCCCCAAATTGTTTATTTAAAATATATTTTTGTCAACTATTTACTGGTACATAAATGCTGATAATCAAATAAAATTGGTATTGTCAGATAGCCTGAACTTTTCAGCAAAGCGCTACAGGATTCATTTTATAAATTTCGTCCGCCGAAAGAATTTATGAGCGTTTAAAACACACTAGGCGTTTTAAACACACGGAGTACAATTTTTTAAAAAAAATCTTTGAATCCAAGTCGGCAATCCGTGAACAAATTTTCTCCATAGGTTAACATTGAGGTGAGCGAATCCAATAGGGTTAGTACATGGCAGCCTTAAGGTAATGGATATACTAAACAATGAACTCACCATTAACAAGATCCGACGAGGTTTTCTACACTAAACTATTTATTACAACACAATTAGACTACATAAATACCGTACTCAATTGCTAGCAGGCAACGGGGAATTATCTATCGCGTGTGTTAATCCCGGTAGTTATATTACGGAAACCCTACCAGAATTCAGCCACGCCACTGCTTGTGCATACGCCACATTAACCTTTCTGTCTTCACTTTATCACCAGGTCGCTGGAACGATAGCTAACTTCAAAACGCCTTCGGTAAACTGGATAATGTCCGGCTGCTGTACGGCAAAGCGATCTTCTCTCCAGTTGTATTTTGTTCGCCGCTCGCCTCCGTCCGACCTCACCTCGTAGTGTTTTACTCTCACTGTCAAGCGTGTACGCTACTAACGGGTATTCCCATATAGTAGAAAAGCGCCGCTCATTTGCATAAGGCGCTTCTTCTTCTTCAAACGGCGATTTATTTAAACCAAGAGGGGGGGGGGGTTAATTTTGATTCAATATCTCATATATTATTCTTTAAGTGCTAGAGTTCTTTTCACCACACATAGTCTCTAAACACGCACGATGGCGACACCGCAATTCTTACACTGGAACTCTTAATTATTACGGGCGACAAAATTAATCACATCGCTAAACCGAAGTCCTTGACAATTCTTGCACACGGAATTACTCTTAAATTTTACTGGTAACCACATTAATCCCATGGGTTAAACGGATGCCTATGGAAATTCTAATACACGGAATTACTCCTAAATTTAACTGGGGACAAAATAAATGCCCATCGATATATACAGTTGCTGAAGGCAATTCCTTCTTGCACGTGGAATTATTTACTGGTGACAATATTAATCTCCATTGTCATGTACTGCAATCCTCAAATTGTTAAGACCAATACTCCTAGTTAACAGGGTAAGCGGACCCGATGTAGTCTAGTGGAAGCGCGTCGGCTTTCGGCATCGAGGGTGCTCGGATCGAATCCCGACAAGCCCCATTCAATACCGTCATATCTACGCCAGATAGGGGCGCAATAAATCCGTAGACCGGAAAGTCCTTTTATGAGGTTAGTGGGTGAGGAAGGTGTCCCCCAGATGTCGCCTCGGAGGTGTTTGGTCAAAATTATGGTGACACCTAGCCAAGTCGGACTCCGACCCTTGACGTGCTATTATAAACTGGAGCCCTACTCCTCAGCCCTGGGCCTATATGGACCTGGTCTGGTTACTTCCGGTCAGGGCGCATTAAGAACAACAACAACAAAAGAGTAAGCTATCCAAAATGTGTTTTTTCTTCTTCGGTAATTTGTTTAAATATATAATATTCTGTAATGCTCTTTCATAATATGAGGCATTGAAAGGCAAAGTGGTGTAAGTCATATTTTCATCTTTTTTCCTTTGAGGGCAAATATGTAATCTCCATGTTCAATTTATAGTGCAATTGTAAATAGTTATTATTTGCAGTATTGTAATAATTGTTATGAATTATAATTTGTTCAATTTATGGTGGAATTTTTTGTAGTTTTTACAGTTAAACTCTTTTGACTTACACCACTTGACTTACTGACGTACACCACTTTGCCTTTCATCGCCTCATATCATGAGTGGCACGGCATGACGAGGAGGCATCACGAGTGATTTATTTTGCGACCTGAAATTAAAATTAACCTCATATAAAGCACAGGTGCAAATTTGGCCAAACGGCTCATATGTATTTTTATTAGTAGACATTAGGAATAACTAATAACCGCAAGTCCCGCTATGCTCACCTCTAAAAAAAAAATATCAAAGCACTCAAAATCAGGAGAACAAAACTATTTCATAAGCCAAGAGTACCACATGAGGAATGTGTGGTCTCCGTCAACTCTATTTTGAGTAATTAGTTAATAGAATAAACCAGCGTCCTTTATTTCACAGACTGGGCTCTGGATGATGACCTTTTTATTATTATTATTCATGGTGAATAATTTCCAAATTATCTGTAGCTGCTGAAGCGTTTAAAGATATTTAAGATAAAGAAATCGCATCAAACAACTTTGCATATTTCTTTTATGATCTTTCTTTATTCTGATAACATAGGTTTTAGACAGCAGTAATGCTTAACTTGTATTGGGTTTAAAAAATATATATACTATATCCAGATGAATGATTTGGAGTAAGAGAGAAATAATGGGAAGTACTGTAGCGATCGCAAGTCTGCAGCCGATTCCCGCTACAGACGACATTTGAAAATATTTCACGTTTTGAAGAAGTTGCCTGGCAACTACGATGGATCGGCACGAGAGTAGCTGGGAAAAAAAATAATTCTTCTGTACTCTATGTTAAGTTTTTTGCTTCATAATTTTTAGCATCCTTGTTATTCTTTAAAATGTACGAGTAGTATTTTCAATGTTAATGTAATAAACATTTTATTTTTCATATTTAAATTGTGATAACGTGCTTAGTTTTTGTGGTATACAAAAATACCCTTTGAATTCACTGCTAGCCAGTGACGACCACAAACTGGCGACTCCTACAGAACTGGTGACCCGGACGTGCATTAAACGATCTACAACGAGAAGACCGGAATCTTCCATAAACACGTAAAATTTAGTATGTTTCGTAATTATTGTAGAAAACGTTGACCAATCACGATTTTTTTTTTGTATTAAGGTCTCTACCTACATTAGTGTCATATATGCTTTTTTTTTTGTCATCGTATCTCGGCCTTTATTAATAACTCTACGGTTCTTATGGGATATAGTTATTTTGCGGAGAGGTTAAGGCCGTCTGCACACGGAGCAACTCAAAAGAAACTGATAATTGACTCAAATCACAAACCAGTCCGTGATGAGTCGCAACCTATGTAATTGAATGGAGCCACGCACACGACGCAACTGGTTACAAACCCGTCGGACAGGTTTGTAACCAGTTACTGGCGCAAACCCGTCCGACCAGTCCGACCAGTTACTGGCGCAACTGGTTACAAACCCGTCGGACTGGTTACGACGGGTTTGTAACCAGTTGCGCCGTGTGCGTGGCTCCATTCAATTACATACGTTGCGACTCATCACGGACTGGTTTGTGATTTGAGTCAGTTATCAGTTTCTTTTGAGTTGCCCCGTGTGCAGACGGCCTAAGAGGGATCAAAAACTATGTCGCCCGTATAATTACATTGTTGTTGTTGTTGTTGTTGCTTATGCCCCCTTGACAGAATGTATTTCAGACCAGGTCCATATAAGCTTGCCGGTGGGGTGCGGCTCCGGTTTATAATGGCACCACAAGGGTCGGATTCCAACTTAGCCAGGTGCCACCTCAATTTTGACCGAGCAACCCCAAGGGGGACATCTGGGGGGGATTGTACCTTCCCCACCCACTGACCTCAAAGAAGGACTTTCCGGTCTACGGATTTAACATGTCCATATCAAGCCTAGACATGAAGGTACTTAATGACGCTTGTCGGGATTCGATCCAAGCACCGAAAAGCCAACACGCTACCACTAGGATACCTCTGGCCCTAATTATGTTGTAAAACAGCGTATGGCAAAATTCAAAAATGTTCGGAGACTGTTTATGTCTCTAGTGCTCATAATACGAACAAAACCCAGGCCAGGGTGGGCAACCTTTTTGAGAGTGCGTGCCAAAATCGGCCAAATCTCTGACACAAAATTTTTTCACATGCCAATCAAAATTTCTTGATATCTTGATATTTGATTTGTAAGTGATAATGTAAATCATGTAAAACAACTGAATGAAAAAATTGGTTTTTTTTGGATATTTTGTATTAGCCTGTAAGTATAACTTTAACTGTCAAACATATTAACACAGTTTAAAGATACTATTATTAGCAACAACTCAAAAAGTTAACACTAACTGGTTTTTTTTCGATTCAACAGTCATTATTTTTCCAAGTTGTACATTTGTATGAAACACAGTAAAAGAGGTTATTGCAGATAATCTTTTGCTGATTTTAAATACCTTAATAATAATGTTTAAAAAAGAAAATATGTATAGTAACGCTGCTGCAAGGTTTTTTTAGACAGACATAATTAGGTGCTAATTGAAAATAAATTTGACAAGGACTTCTTTCGCGTGCCAGAAACAAGTCATCAGCGTGCCAAGGGTTGCGCACCCTGACCTAGGCCAAAGGTTGACGTAGAACACACTAGAAGCACAGGTCTCCTCCAATAAGTATGGTTATCACAAAAACTTTCAATTGAAAAGCTGCTTATCGTATTATCGTTCAGGACCTATTATTTTAATTCCGAATGAAACAGTATTCTAACTTCCTTACATATCATTTTTCAAGCAAAGAAGAAACGTTTTTAAACCTTGCAGTTTATTGAAGAAAAATCCTCTTTTCCCAAGTTTGCCTCTCTCCACATCTAAAAGAATATGACTGAAGATAAACGTTTATATCTTTGGCATTTCCACTAAACCCAATCCTTCCGGGAAGTTGTTCGTACGTTTTTTTCCTCGAAGTGAAAGTAAGTGGATCTGGAATACGAGTTGGCTGTCTTCGCATACGTGAAATGAATATTTTATTTTAACTCACTAATTCATAATAAGATCAAGAGAGGTTTTTTTTTACTCTTTCTTTTTCCCACCTAGCGTGGGGTGACCAGATTCTGAAATTTAGAATCGAGGACGTCTCTCCCACGTTGTTTCTTTAGACACCATTAAAGTGTGGCTGGTAAAATTACTGAATGAATAAATATTTCCTGCTCTCTTGGAGTCGACTTTCGGCCTACTACTACACGATGCAAGAAAGATTAGAGCAGCTTTTCTGATAAAGGGTTTGAAATGTAAAACTGAATCTCAAATTACAGATAATTTCCCACTGATCGAAGATGATAATCACCCTATAGAGGAAATTTGGCAGTCGAGTGAATTACTTTCCTCTGTAGAAAGAGTAAGGGCATGTTCACATAGAATCCATCAGCGTCAGCGTTACTCGTATTCAAATATATTTAACCAATTGCAACCCTCCAGACGATTAGCCACGAAATTGTTAAGGTCTGTGATTGGTTTAAAATATGTCAATACGAGTAACGCTGACGCTGACGGATTCTATGTGAACAGGCATGAACTCTTCATAAACGTGTTGCGAACGGAATTTTGAATTTTCTTACGACAAAACCAGTCAAATCTGTTTGATGTATTATTGATTAAAATTGTATTGGTTATAATAATATTCAAATATAACGCGAATCAGCCGTATGCACGATTTTATTTTTTTAAAAAAATAGAGGAGAAAGCTATGTTTTGCAAGTTGAAACATCGTGTGTAGAGCGCAATAAAAAATTCCCACGCGTTTATCTTTCTTCCTTATGTGTGAAAGCTATCGTTCTTAGCATTGTGTCAAACAACCCTCAGTACGACGAAAGAAATATACAATTATTTTCAAAATAGCGTGTAGCGCATTTTTATATTCCTAAATAAAATTATTCGATTAAATCGAATCTAATGCGCCCTCTCTCACCACCAGGTCTTGAAATAGCATACGTTTTCGACAAAAATTACGCATAAAGTATTTCAGAAAATTCATCTACACTCATTTCCAAAAGTTAAGTACGGAGAGGAAAATGTCAATTTCCATAAGCGAATCTGAATTAAAGACGCTGAAATTTGCTGCAAAGGTAGAAGGAAGTATGCAAATATGTTAGGTAACAGCCAATCATGGTTTCGCGTCGAGAAATATGCAAAACAGGCAGTCGTATAAGAAGCCGGAATTGTAAAGGGTTACAGGAGTTGCATGCAAGTGATGATGAAAGGTGTTTAGAACATTCGTACGATTTGTTTTCAAGCTAGATGTGTTTCTATGGGTTCCAGAAGACGAATGGAAGATCCTGAGAGCTGTCGGGCTGTCGGACGCATTGAAGTAGGACAGTCTATCACAGATGTTGCTCTTTTCTTCGGCGTTCATCATTCCGTCATTTCACGATTATGGTGATAATTTCAAACCAGCCAAACAGTTGTCAGAAGACCTGTAGACGGTCGTCCAAGGGTTACGACCCCCTAGGAAGATCGATATATTGCTGTTGTAGTCAAGCGGAATCGAAGATCGACCTCCACACGTATGGCATTTATGGTTGCAGCGGCCATTGGTAAGACGATATCTACCACTACTGTTCGTCGAAGGCTACACATGAATGGTCTGTACGCCCGGGTACCACGAGTTTGTGTTCCTTTATCCGTCCAATCCAGAGGGGCACGATTAAAGTGGTGTCGCCAGCACGTGAATTGGACTGTGTCTGATTGGGGCAACGTTATGTTCACAGATGAGTCCAGATTTTCCCTACAACCCGATGATAAGCGTGTAAGGGTCTGGAGGGAACAAGGCACACGCAATCGGCCCGAGAACATCACCGAACATCACGCATTCCGCGTTGGAAGCATCATGGTCTGGGCAGGGATTTCATTGGGATATCGCACTGACCTGCACATCTACAGGCGAGGTTCTGTGACGGCTGTACGGTATCGAGATGAAGTCCTAGACCCCACTGTGAAACTGTACACTGTCGCAGTTCTTCTTTCGTTTTAATGGACGATAATGCCCGTCCCCATAGAGCTGCCATCGTTGACGACTATCTGGAGAGTGAGGGAATTGCGCGTATGGAGTGGCCGGCTTACTCGCCGGACCTTAATCCAATTGAAAATCTTTGGGGTGCCCTCGGACGTGCTGTATGTAGACGTTTTCCACTTCCAGCCACTCTCAGAGATTTAGAAACTGCCCTACAGGAGGAATGGCGATTACTGGACTCTGCGGTGGTTGATCACCTCGTAACAAGCATGATCACACGCTGTACACTTTGTATGAAGGTGAGGGGTGCTCACATACCCTATTAATGTCGGTTTTTTGTTGTTTGTTTTGCATTTAAACATTATTTTGTTAATGACACAAATATGACGTCATCTTATAAATTACGAAAATTCAATATTTTTTTATATGTATGTAATTCTTTGTTTTGTTTCATGAATAAACATAGAGCTACTTACTTGCAGCATTTCATGTCAATCAAAGCAGTACTTGTCCATTTTTTCGCATTTTACCACTCCGAGCTGAACTTTTGGAAGTGAGTGTATTTCAGGTACAATGACATTTGTCAATAAATCAGTTTCTTCATCTTTAAATTTACACAAAGATTCAAATTCAAAAGTTTTATTTTCTAACATCAAATTATTAGGATGAAACCTTCATTTATCACTATGCAAAGCAATTCCAAGCAAGTTCTATTGAAACAAATATAATGGACGAATTTACATTAACTACACGCCATAGCAATATATATATTTTAAAAAAACCAACGAACTTACTGCCTTACATCTTATTAATATATTATTAAAACACACAAAAAGTATTGCCATATACAAAACAACAACAAAAAAAAACTTTACAGAAATAATAAAGAGTAAAAGAACCGTCGCTATGGGAACCCGATCGCTAAGTATATTCGCCTTTTAAAATCGCAAAATTGCACCCTCTACAATATTCAAATCCTGAACAAGATTATAGTAAAAATAAATACCAGTCCCATAACAACTGTTTCACAGTAACACAGAGCCAAACAACAAAAATTCTTCCTATTTTAAACTTCATATCCTTCCCCCTAACCTCGAATCTAAAGAGCAGTCTTAATTTTTACGGCAGTATTCTGAAATAAAAAAAAACGTTCGTTACATCGTAATAACTGTGATACTCTATTTCTTGTTGTCTAGGAACGAGAGCGAATCAATGGCGTAAAATCATCGTATTTTTAATACAATGGGAATCTTGAACTAAGATGACAACTTGTAATAACATGTTTTCTGTTCAATTGCTTTCGAAAAAATAATATACAGAAATAAGTTACTTTTATGACATAAATACAATGAAATTTCTCTGCCCGGCCACCCCACTAATCGGCCATAGAACCGATTAGAATCCATAGAGCCAATGTTATGGAAAAAACCTCTTTTCGACGGCCATTTTTTTAGGAACCATTACTGGTCGCCATAGATAAGTTTCACTATATATATATATATATATATATATATATTCACTGTATATTTCATCTTTGTATACCTGTTATCAAAAGTTAGTACATGAGCAAAATAAAGCACTCTAATCCATACACATTAAAACCTTAGAATGCGCTACCGTACTTAAAGCGTGAAGCATTCAACTTTGACATAGCTAAATAATAGTTTCAAAAGAATATTTTGTACGAAATAAATGCAACACTTAAAAATACACATTCTAAAACTACTTTTATTTTAACTTTAGAGTATTATTCACAGTTTCTACACCACAGATCATGTGGCAAATTTTCCACGATTTAGTGCAAAAAAATTCAGGTCCCGCCACGCTGTTCTAATTTTGATAAGTCAAACAGTCACCGGTATATTAAATTCTCCCAAAATAATTCATTAACCTAAATATTTGACGGATGAAAAATGCATTTGTAAATTCTACTTTAAACACAATTACTCGGATCCTGTTGTTTGATGGAAGGAAAATTACCACTTAAAAAGATGCAGTAGCTGGCACAGCTCAAGATAAAAAATCAAGACAAAAGTGATGAGTGTCTGTTTAAATTAAACACCTGGGATACTTACCACTTGAATCAATCCTGTTCCATATTTATACAACTCAACTCAACCGTGCAAAATTTCTTTAAATATTTTTTTTTTCATACAGGTCAAATTCAAATGCGAATAACTTTATATGTGATTTTTTAAACCTAAATGTTAATCAAACAATAGAGAAAGACTCAAAAGCTCGATGAAAAAAACATCATGAATGCTAAAGAAAAATCACTGTGATTTAAATAAAACTAACATACCATAATGGGTCATTTTTATTAGCTACAGTTTTATCGCAAACGATTCTCCAGAGCTACAGATATTAAACAAAACCATATTTATACAACCCAACTCAACTCAACCGTATAAAGTTCCTTTAAAGAATTTATTTTTTTCTCACACAGGTCAAATTCAAATGCGAATAATTTTATATGTGAATTTTTTTTAAAATCTAAATGCTAATCGAATAATAGAGAACGACTCAAAAGCTCTATGGAAAAAACATGAATGCTAAATAAAAATCCTTGTGGTTTAAATAAACTAACATACCATAATGGGTCGTTATTATTAGCTACAGTTTTATCGCAAACGATTCTCCAAAGCTGCAGATATTAAACAAATAAGAGCCATATCTTGTTCGCGAGCATATTTTTATGACTCTGAGCTTGTGATTCCAATAAACTGAAAGTTCTTAGTGAATCTTGCCTTCTTGTTATTCTGTTTGCAAATCTACAAATGCCCCTCATACGAGCTTAGAATAGATGAGACTTCTCTGCTAATCCAACCCTGGGCGATATTTTCGCTTTTCGCCAAAGCGAAAATCATCACCGAATTTCTTTCGCCAAACAGGTACTAATGCGGATCTTTAGAGCCGTAACCAGAGCGGAAGGAGCTGGATGGTTGGTTTGGGACATTACGGTGATTGCTTCGGAATAAGATGGCGAAATTAACTGGTACCTATAGATTAAAGTCGATTCCGAACGGCCACAAACACCAATTACCGGCTCGGGATTTGAATCCAGTAGGGTATGGATCCGAAGACTAGCACCCTAGCCATTAGGCCATCGTCCGATGGACGGCTAACAGGACTACACCCCCTTCAACAACCCCTTGAGCCATACCACTGAGATGGTTGAAATATCTCGTCGTTGCAAATGCCCCATGACCTTATGTTCCAGACCAAGTTCATATAGGCTTTACGGGCTAAGCAGTGCGGTTTCGGTTTACAATAGCACCACAAGGGTCGGTGTCCGACTTGGCTAGGTGCAACCCTAATTTTGATCGAGCAACCCAAGGGGCGATATCTGGGGGGGGGGGGCGTACCTTCTCCAACTCTCTGTGGTCACCTAGGAGGACTTTCCAGTTTACGGATTTAACGTTTCTATATCTAGCCTAGACACAAAGATATTTAAATGGCACTTATCGGTTTTCGAACCGATAGCATCTTCAGCGCCGAAAGCCGACGCGCAACCACTAAGCTACCTCGGGCCCTGGTTAAAATATAAAATGCATTAATAGAAAAAATTGCATTAATGGAATTAAATGTATGAATAAAATTTTTTCATTGCAAACTTAATCGCTCTTTTCTAATGAAAAGTTCGTTGTAAGCAAGATTACTCGCCTTAATTTTTTTATTTAAAACTGGATCACAACCATTTAGGAGTTGGAGATTTTTTATACTTAGAAGTTTTCAAGCTTTCACCTTTAGTAGAACTGAAGTCTGCAAAAATCTTCAGATTGGGATCTCCCTCAATAACTTGTACGTCACATATTGGTGATAGCGAATTTGTGTGGACGCAAAGGGTTAATTCATGCTTGGATTTCAGTAATAAATAACATAATCAAAATTATTTTCCGATGCAGAGCTAAAGTGTGAAGAACGATATTGTAGCTAAAATTAATTAAATATAAATGCAAATCTTAAACTCAAAGAAAATGTAAGTACACTGCTGGCCACCCAAATTGCAACACCAAGAAAGACAAGAGATATCACAACGAAATTTATTTTGTAGATAACATGTTGACCAAGTATCAAATGATTAAATTTATAGACTTCTGTGAAGTGTGGTTCCTGCCAAAATCAGTAGCCAGAGTAGCCGCCATTGTTGGAGATCGCCGCTGCCACACGCCTCGGCATTGATTCAAAGAGACTTTGGATGAGTTCTTGGGGTACAGCAGACCAAGCAGTTTCCACACGTTGCCAAAGTTGATCTGCTGTGGCAGCTGGGGATGGAATCTGGGTCAATCGTAAAGCAACCATGGACCACATGTTTTCTATCGGCGAAAGATCCAGAGAGCGAGGCGGCCAGGGAAGCAATTCAATCTGGCGATTGACGAAGAACCGTTGGACAATGCGTGCCACGTGTGGTCGCGCATTATCCTGTTGAAATATGGCTGTGGGCAAGCCCTGAAGGTAAGGAAGGACAACTGGCTCCAACACCTCGGAGATGTAGCGCTGGCTGTTTAAAGTACCGGCAATGCGTACTAGAGGTGTGCGAGAGTGATATCCAATACCGCCCCATACCATAATACCCGGTGCAGGACCAGTGTGGCGGTGCATAACGCAGCTGTTCAGCATCCTCTCTTCACGGTGTCTCCAGACTCGAATGCGATCATCGTGGTGTTGCAGACAGAAGCGTGACTCGTCAGTAAAGACAATTTCATTCCATTCTGCCGTCCACATCCTTCTGTCATCGCACCATTGGCGGCGGAGACGTCTGTGGTTCTGCGTCACGGGTAGACAAGGCAATGGGCGTCTTGCGGACAGACCACTCTGCTGTAAACGGCGTCGAATGGTACGCGCAGACACTGGATGATGCGTTACAGACTGCACGTGCTGTGTTATGGTTCGTGATGTGACTGAGCGATCCGTCACTGCCATGCACACAATTTGCCTGTCATCACGTGAAGTGGTGCGCTGAGGTGGATGCGATCGAACACGCCGTTCCGTCGTACCCTCCTGCATCCAACGATCACATATCCGCATTACAGTTGTTTGGTTTCGTCCAACACGACTACCGATTTCCCTGAAAGATAATCCACAATCTCGGTAGGCCACTATCCTTCCTCTGTCGAACTCGGATACTTGATCAAAAGATGATCGCTGTTTTCGACGAGGCATAATTGATCGTTTTTTTTGAAAAAACCACAAGAAAAACACAATTGCCGAACTTGAAATCGTCGAAATCTCCAAGCCTTAAATAGCGCTTTGAAGTGGCGCCACAGGCGCGCGTGATGTGCGTCTGCGCTGAAATTCTAATCATTTGCATATCTGACCTCCGCTAATGCATGTTGTAAATTTCATGTTATTTGCATGTTTTCTTCAGGGTGTTGCATTTACAGTGGCCAGCAGTGTATTTAAAACATAACATTTCATGAAATGTTTTGAGTTAAGAATTCTCTAGTCATGGATTACTGAACGTCAATATTTTTAAATGAAACTCTTTGAATGCGTATAACAGAAACACACAGCTTCGAAAAATCCACAGTAAGAATTAAGAATCGCAGGTAATCACAGGTTTCTCACTAATCGAATTGGTATGGCGATTAGTTTCGAAGCATTTGTGCATTATCCATAGAAACAATCCCACCTAAGGCTCCTAGGCCTTCTAAAGAACTATAGTTATTAGTTCGAAACAAGCTGCCCTTCATATATTTTTTTATGAATTTTAAGAGTCAGTGTATTCCTGTTATACTGCCCATTAAGTTTACATATTTGAATTTACGCTATGCTGTTGCTAATTTACGAGTTCACTCTCAGTTAATTCTGAGGTAGCCTAGTGGTGGCGCATCGGCTTTCGGTGATGAGGGTGCTCGGATCGAAACTCGACAAGCACTATTAAATAACTCCGTCTGTAGCCCGGATATTGGCACGTTAAAAAATTTCTTTCATGGTCATTTTAAGCTTCGGAAGAAGGGAAAAATCAGCTGGCGATAAGTCGGGAGAATATGGTGGGTGATTTATCACTGTAATTGAATGCTTAGCAAGATATTGTTGTACAGAAATTGCTGTATGGGGCCTAGCATTATCATGTAAAAGAAACCACTGCCGAGAATCAAACAGTTCCTTCCTAACTCACCTTATCCTGTTTCTTAATCGAAAAATCACCTCCTCGTAAAAATAGTGATTAATTATTCGATTTTCAGGACCAAATTCGTGGTGGATATATCCTTTGTAATAAAAAAAAATGAAAAATCCATGAAAGGACAGAAGTTTGAAAACGTCTCGAATATTAAATCAAATGTTACGCGCATTTTGCGAACGGATAGTTCCAACGCCTCTAAACAGTGTTTCGATGACTTGAAGAAACGTTGGAAAACTTGTATAGACTCCTTTGGCGATTATTTTGAAGGAGATAAATTTATTTGAAGGTGAGTAATATTTTTCTTACTTATATAAAATTGTCCGGTTACTTTATGGGCGCACCTTGTATTATACGTCTTCATAAAAAGCCTTGCGTGCCACAGTGTGAACGCTGTCGGTCCACATGTGGCCCGCGGGCCGTGTGTTGTGCAGGCCTGATGTAGAGGGAATGACAGATCTCATCCGATATTTCTTGTATCCTATAGCGATGAGACACTTTCGACACTAGCAATGAGCTTCTTTGAAAAAATCAATTGTATTTTCATCCCTTCCACCTTTTCTTTTGCATTTGTATGTAGCACGCTTTCCAGAGTGTTTACTTTGTCGAGTCGACCTTCGTCCCTACCGTTAAAAGGCTGTCGAAGGCATGTCGAGAAACAATCGCAAACACACTCATCTGCGCGAGTGGCGCCAAGCAATTTGCTTTAGGTGTGCCGTCCCGCGTGTGAATAGAATGGGCGTACGTCGATTCTTCCGGTACAAAGGGCCGTAAAAAGCATTCCAACCTCGCTCGAAACAATGTCGCAGCAAAATGGATTGGGTGTCCATATGTAATGATTTCCTCCACTTTCCTCTCTCTTTTCAGAAAAAAAAACTGTAAAGAATAGCGTTACGTAAAAAGCGGCCGCGGCATTGGACGCTGCTATTTGACAGTTTGACAACTTGTGGGAAAGACAGCCGAAAATGTACTAAGCGATCTTTTAAAGGCGGTATGACATTCACAGGCTGGGGCACAGGTATTTTTTTTTACCTAACTAAACGGTCAGCTGATAACAGGGTTGCTCTATAATTCCAGATACAGTAGAAGCGCTTTAGTCCGGCATTCTGTGGTTCGGCACATTCTGTAATCCGGCACCGATTGAGCCACCCGCGTTCGGTTCTTTTCGGAAGGATTCGACGTCCCCCACTGCACTGACTGTACCCGCCAGGTGGCTTTTCAGTTCGTCTGTTTCACGCAGACGGTGTTGTCTAACACTGCGAGTCCACATTCGCGAAACAGAGAGCGAAGTGTAAGGGAAAGCAGTGATTTATTGGTCCCGTCGCCGAGAGGAGCTTTTATGGCGTCTCTCGCGCCTTTGATGATTCGTACTCAGACCGCTCCGGAGAGCGGTTTTAAGACGAATGATCAAAGCGACGAAATACTTCCCCCACGTTGGGGGGGGGACTAACCGACACCAAAATGTGCCAAGAGGCGACGGGGGAGCTGATTCGCTTGTGTGTAGATGCACCTATAGATCCTTGTTCGAGCGTTTTTAGTTCGCTCAGTGTTTATCTTAAGTAACTGTCAGTTCAGTGTTCATTTCAGTACGGTGTTTCCTATTTTCTATCGTTTACAAATCACGTTTACACAATGTTCTCGAAGCCCAGCACGAATTCTTCGAGTGTTAATAAAACTGATAAGCGTAAGCATGTTACTCTCACTATACAGCAAAAACTATAGATAATTAATCGTCTCGAAAAAGGTGAAAACAGAAACTTCATAATGCGTGATTTCAATATTGGTTCTTCAACTATTTACGATATTAAAAAACAAAAAGAGGAACTTAGATCAATCTGTTACAGCAAAGAATACGGAATCAAGACACGCATTGAAGAAACCTAAACTTGAGAAATTCTTGATTGTGCCTTGTACACTTGGTTTAGTGCGAAATATTTATATTGTCTGCACAAGTTCAGAATGTACGTAAAATACATGTTTTAATCGTCTGCATTTTTATCTGGAGAGATTTATCTTTGGTATTCCTGTTAAAATTATTGATGTTCGATAATCCGGCACAATCGCTAATTCGGCACGACTGAGGTCCCAGATGTGCCGGATTAAAAAGAGCTTCTACTGTACTACATGCTTCGTAATTTTCACGAGGTTAGCGAAGATAAGTTACATACTTTGTGTAGCATCATCTTTGCTTGCAGACTGGATTTTGTACTGAATTTTTTTATCAAATCCAGAATGATCGCGCTTCTGAAAAAGTATCTATCACACTGGAAATTTTTTTTCATTACCCGCGAGTCGCGTCTCGCTAGTGATCGGGTACTGAGAACAAGTCCGTGAGCATCATCTCTCTATATAAAACAGTTCCGTAACTGACTCATTCATTCACTGACTGACTGACTGACATACAACGCACAGACCAAACCGCTGGACCTAAAGGGCTGAAATTTTGCATGGCGATTCTTCTAATAGTGTAGGGGTGCACTAAGAAAGATTTTTCAAAAATTCTTCTTAGATTTTTTGAAATTAAATTTTTAAGCTGTTTTTTAAACTTTTTTTACGTTTGCATTTAAAATAATACATTGAGGGTTATAAAATTTATATCACGAGAAAGATCATAAAAATTCCTTCAAAATGAAATTTTTTTTCGAATTTTTACCTCCATTTCCTGATTTTTGGTGAATTTTTAAAGATTAATTTTCAGAATTTAATTTATTAAATGCTGATCACGTGATTTCTTTTTCTGGTACTTTCAATAAATTTATCGTCACGTGCGTAACAACTAAATAGACAAAAAAAAATATTTTTTTCTCTTTCTAATGCAGCAGACGATTGGATATTATCCCTAAAAAATGCATATCCCTTACGATTTTTTTATAAATATATATATATAGATAGATATATATTTTACATCAATTGTATACATTGATCATCGCATTTATTATAAATATATATATTTATTTTTTGGCATAAATTGCATACGTTGACCGTTGTATTTAATTTGAATGTACTCCGTAGCGAAGCGCGGGTTTTCAGCTAGTGTTACCATAAAGCTGGTAATTTTTAAGACAAGTGAAACTACATCTGAACATCTAATAGATTGCATTTTTCCTGTCATAGACGAAGAGAAGGTATGTATGACAATGCAGTAAAGGATTTAGTTTGCATAGCTGATTGCAATTACTAAGAAAACTCCAAATAACCTATATATTCAATCCATTGCTCCTCAAATTCCTATGAAATCAAGAATGACATTCATATCGAATACTTTGGGGTCTGAAGGAGAGTGAAAGAAGAACAATTTTTTGTCTGCAACACTAGAAGGAAGTGGGGAGCTCGAACACTCCAATGCATTATTTTTGATTATTAAGGGATGAGTTAAATGCTATCATTTGTTACTTAAGGCTGCTGTGTACTAACCCTATTGGATTCGCTCACTTCAATGTTAACCTACGGAGAAAATGTGTCCAAGGGTTGCCGACTTAGATTTAAGATTTTATTTTTTAATTTACCCCGTAATAAAAAAAGAAATTTTACACCTTCGGGCATTTTTCGTTTTTTAAAAAAATGCAATTAATATTTTTAAAATTAAATTGTTCGGGGGGGGGGGAATCTTGTATAGTGTGTTTTAAACGCTCCTAAATTCCTTCGGTGGCCGCAATTTATACAACGAATCCTGTTACAAGGTGCATA
Organism: Dolomedes plantarius; assembly: GCA_907164885.2. Lineage (NCBI taxonomy): Eukaryota > Metazoa > Arthropoda > Arachnida > Araneae > Dolomedidae > Dolomedes > Dolomedes plantarius. The sequence continues at coordinate 42,413,709 of OU015503.1, read as the reverse complement.
AAAGTTCAGGCTATCTGAAAATACCATTTTTATTGGATTATCTGCATTATGTAGGTGTCAATAGTAGACACATTTTCTCCATGGGTTAACATTGAGGTGAGCGAATCCAACAGAGTTAGTACACAGCAGCCTTAAAACAATAGGTGATTTTTCTACGACATCAAGTGGGTTCACTGAGTCTAATATCAGCAATTTGGCACCAATTCCTACTGACTGTCCCAGGAAGAACTTATATAGATTGAAGAATTAAGCTCGAAATCAGTCTAATTCTTGTTACTGACAGTATTATTAATTCACATTTTCATTTACTAATAATCAAGATATGACCCCAAGATACATATGCTGGGGCGTTTTAATGCCGATTAAAGGTTTTAACATATTTAAGTTAAAATATTACAGGTTCGTTTATTATTTACCCAGCGTGTAAACACTGTAGAAAAGATTAGACACGACTTAAATGTTTTATAAATGATAAGGACCAATATTTACAAAATTAACAACGAATATTTATTACACAAATAAACAGTTAAATTACAGTATTAAAATGATTAATAATCTTTCAAATAACAATTTGGGTCCTCACCGGATAAAACAAGGTATGTATCATTTACGGGATTTTAATTTAAATTTAAATCTTAAAATAGTACTGTCAACAGGCAACAGAAATGTAGAGACTGACTTACCCCAATTCGGCGTTGCTACGGGAACATTAACATTGTTCCATCTTTTTCGCTCATGGTTGTAGGCAAAGGGGCAGGGTGGACTCGAGAGTCCACCACAGGGCAAGCCCGTAGGCTATTCGCCCTCTGCACACCTCTATATCCTCTGCACACTCTATCTCTATCTCTCTGAAAGCTTTTTCTCTCTAACTGTGTATCATTTCTACCCCTTAATATTTATCTCAACTTTTGCATACATGTTTTCACCTTCCAATCACAGTATTTTCTTCTCCATATAAACTCCACCTACGTCTTAAAACCCTTTTCTAGTGGCCCTAATATTTCTCTTTTATTAAAATCACACTTCTCATTGGACCTATACTAAACATTTTCATATTCTTTCACATTTTTCCCCTGCTCCTTTCTACATTTTCTTATATTTTATTTTCTAACACCTGGTCAGTTTTATAACATCTTTTCCTGACCATGATCCGACAATACTGCTATTGTTGCGTAAATTTCACTACAATCCTTTCAATTCTTATTCCTTATTCTAAAGGGGCTTTTTCGACTGACCCTCGTCCAACGCAACTCTTTTATCATGGGGGGTCTTTTAACTAGCCGCGATTCTAGCTTACTACTGGGCCTTCTTATGGGGGTAATTCATCGGTTACTAAGTCAAAGGACACCGCGCTATTCTGCAACGTTTTCCCCTCTTTACCATAAATATATTTTTATTGCGTACCTTTCCCTTTTCTAACAATCTTTTAAACTTATGTAAAAGGCATTTTCTTATACTGACTCTTTCTTAACTCTTATTCCCCTTCACAACGCTTCACAATGGATAAAAGTATCTTGAAATGGCTTGCAGCTTTTAACAAGATCTCCGAAAGCCTTTTGCTGGCTTAAAGAGCCAGCACATATACCAAGAGTATTTGATCGAACTAACGAGTATTTTGTCTTAATGGATCCACTTTTTAAAAACATCATTAAGTTCTCGTGGGACCTAATGATTGGTTAAAAAGGACCCCATTACTTTGTAATCTTCTAACCATATAATTCCTGATGCATGTGTATTAGCGCGCAAGAATCAAGTTGTTAACTCATTTACCTGAAATAAAAAAAAGTGCTCGTAGAATTGCAAATTCTAAGGGCCTGTTCACATAGGAGTCCGCTGCGTAGCGTTAAGGGAAAGATGACGTTGATACGAAAATAAACCAATCATAGGCGTTAAAAATTTCATTGCTAATCGTTTGGAGGCCTATGATTGGTTTATTTTCGTCTCAACGTCATCTTTTCCTTAACGCAACGCAACGGATTCCTATGTGAACAGGCCCTAACTCATTCTTCAAAGAAACTTCTTTTCTTACTACTTTTATCTGAGTTCAGGAACTGACATTTATAAAGCGATGCCAAGCACCCTAGAAATAAAGGAGTTTCTCCAGTATTTGGAATCAAAGTACGTCGGAGTGGTAACATTAAAACAAAAAGACAACTGGCACTAAGGGCTTTGAAATACGGAAATACTGGATAACTTATTTTAGAATAACGAAACCTTTTATACCACAATGGCGGCAATACAAAATCCCCTGGGTACTTTTTTAAATTTTCGCAACCTTACCGTATTTACTTTTTTAAAAGAGCACCGATTATCGTTTCTGAGTACAAGGGAACCATAAAATAATATTCGCAAATGGCGCAGTAGCATATACATCGCAGACGACAAAATTAAACTTGTACACTTATACATACGGTCAAAAAGACAACTGGCACTAAGGGCTTTGAAATACGGAAATACTGGATAACTTATTTTAGAATAACGAAACCTTTTATACCACAATGGCGGCAATACAAAATCCCCTGGGTACTTTTTAAAATTTTCGCAACCTTACCATATTTACTTTTTAAAAAGAGGACCGATTATCGTTTCTGAGTACAAGGGAACCATAAAATAATATTCGCAAATGGCGCAGTAGCATATACAACGCAGACGACAAAATTAAACTTGTACACTTATACATACGGTCCATTTACACAAAATAACGATAACGGTATTTACATACAAATGAGGCCTTAGTCTCTGGGGATTCGAAAATTTCGCCGAACAAAAGATGGCGTCATCGTGACGTAATTTGTAAAATCTACCAATCAACATTATTGTTGATAGTGAATGAACGTCACAGGAGACGCCAATTTCGCACGGCGAAATTCTCGTATCCCCGAGACCTGGTCCACAGAGGGGAAAATATGGAAAGAAATCGTAACGCTCTCATGAAGAAAGCCTGAAATCTGGATTTCTAAGAAATCTTATGAGAGATTGGTAGCTCTGCTTTGACGTGATTAAAGAACAAGCGGAATTTTTTTTGTTGTGTAGCTTACGAAATAAAAGGCATTGAGGATTAATATTAAGATGACTATTACATTTATACTTTATTCTTTATTTTCTCTTATTAGATTAAAGCACTAAGGCTGCAGTGTACTAACTCTGTTGGATTCGCTCACCTCAATGTTAACCTATATGGAGAAAATGTGTCTCCTATTTACGGCTACATAAATGCTGATAATCCAATAAAAATGGCATTTTCAGGTAGCCTGAACTTTTTTGCATCTTGCAACAGGATTCATTTTATGAATTTCGTCCACTAAAGGAATTTCTGAGCGTTCAAAACACACTATACGAAATTTTTTCCCGAAATAATTTAAATTTTAAAGTATTATTTGCATGTTTCTTTAGAAAACGAAAATTGTACCAAGGTGCAAATTTTTTTGCTCTAATACGGAGTATAATTAAAACAAAATTTCAATCCAAGTCAGCAATCCTTGGACACATTTTTCTCCATAGGTTAACAATGAGGTGAGCGAATCCAATAGGGTTAGTACACAGCACCCTTAAGCAATTTGAACCCATGATGGACCGTACATATTTATTACCAGGATATATTTACTGTAAATTATTTATCTTTGGTAAAAAGTCTTTGCTACGACTTCAAACCAAAAAAGATCTTATACCAAGTTAAAAGTGTAATATTGATTGTTTTATTTAATTACATCTGTTTACTTTATCTTAGAACTAACAAGCTTCAAAATTCCACCTACTCCGAGTATTTTTATCACCGTATTATATACTTATAATGAACATGTGTCATCCTGCTAACAATTAATCACGAAGTAAACAGACCGTGAAGGAACACTGAAATTTGTTGACTCATTCTCTCGCCTTCTAGAAAAATAAACAAACGATGAAGTATTGTCAATAAGTTCTTATTTTTTACCTTATCTTTCCAATTAAAATTGACAGTTTTTTATTAATTTTCTTCAAAATGAGTGCATGAGGTGTTACATTTTTAATTTTTGCTACCAAACGGTGTTCGATTCTTTGAAGTTGACAGTTCTTATTTCTCATCACGGAACTCTGGATATCAAGAAGCAGCTAGTTACGTAAATCATAGATCTTTTTAGGAGCTGACTCAGGGTTTTGCAGTTAGAACGCATCAGTAATTTGCCTTACATTATCTGCGTGATTTACATTCATTTAGACATTTAAATTTGTCTTGCATGCCCTGGATTTTTGTTGACCTATAAGGCTGCCCAAGAATACAATACACGTCATATAAAATTGTTAGTCTGCTATTCCAGTGATGCGCAAACTTTTTTCAAATTAGGAAAATGTTATCAAGAAAACCAAAAAAGAAAAAAAAGAAGAAAAAAGAAAGAAAAAAAGAAAGCAATGACAAACTATTTTAAAAACAGGTGAACTGTAGATTGTTGGTATATATTTACCTTTCATAATAACAATAAAAATGTCTTGCTTAACTTCTACACTTGTTTTTGGCAAATTTCATGTGATTAAAACATCCCATTTAAACATTAATATGCATCTTTAATTAAATTATTCAATATGATATAAATTTACTTCAAACTATCTGCGACCCCTCCAACTTTTTTCACGACCCCCCCCCTGAGGGTCGAGACCCAAAGTTTGCGCACCATTGTGCTATACTATACAATACGAGGTAAGTTCATTCCATAATGGATGTTGGTGACTTCCGTTTTAAACGAAGCGACACTAAACGCTGTTTTAACACCTTTTTACTTGATTTTGATTTAAAACGTTTTTTAAGACTTTTTTAAAAATTTTCAATTGAATTCCTAAAAAATTTTCTTGTTCAAGAGGAGATTCATAGTCTAATTTTGGAGTCACATTTATCGAAATAGTTTTAACCTTGAAAATGCAAGTATTTCGTACACAACAATCCCCTAAAACAGTGCTCCCCAACCTTTTTATCGCCTTGGACCGGTCAACGTTTGATAATTTTACCGTGGCCCGCTGGGGGGGGGGGGGGGGGGGACACGTTGATTGTTTATATTTTAGATTGTTTTGATTTAATAATTTTAATTGTACTTGTACTTAAACATGCCTTCAAAATAAAATACAGTTACGCCAAAAAATGAATATAAAGTGATTTGACATTTTAACTCACTATAGAACGCTAAATCAATCAGAACCCTGAGCTTGTGGCCCTAAGCTGGCGGCCCGGTACCATTTGATCCACGGAATCAAATGGTACCAGGCCATTACCGGTCCGCGGCCCGGGGGTTGGGGACCACTACCCTAAAACTCCAAAACTTAACGTGCATGACTGCATAAATTTTTTTCTCTTTAATAGAAAAATTGTACTACAATATCTACTTTGTTCAGAATAAACAGGCAACTCGAATTCTGAAAATGACCCTCAGTGCATTTTAATTTATCCTCCGATATCAACTATTAAAATTGTTCAGATGTTAAAATAATTGTAAAAATAACCAAAAACAAAAATTATCGGAAAGCATAAACGATTGAAATCTAGTTGGTCAATCATATTATACTTTTTCTTCTTCAATTTAGTGGCGTGTTATTTTCGTTTCAATGGATAATTTGCTATGCATGTGCAACTATGATTACCTTAATAAGTTTATAATATATAAAAAAAGTGTTTAAAAGAATAAAATCCAAATGAAGTTTTAATAAACGATCTTGATTTGTTTGAAACGTTGGATTTTCCATTCTGGTAGTAATACTCTGTTTTATTCGGTGTTCTTATATTTTTCTTTAACTTTTTTTGCTCTTTTTTTAGGGGAGGAAATAAGGGAGAGAGTTATGCAGTAAAAAAAAAAAAATTGGGTGTGTATAAACTAATTTAATGCTCACTTTGTTTCCAGAAGTCCTCACCTATTTTTTACAACACAAATTTTGAAGGTTAGGCTGCTAGAGTTAAATCAAGTTGTAAACAGACAAGATGGGCGTATGATTTGACTGTGTAAGGTCAGCACATGTATTCTCGAAGCATGTCACGGGTTCTATTCCCTGGCTAAATTAATAAATGTAAAATGTGTGGAAAAATTATCTTTATAACTGTCACCCGAAAGAGCTGTTCCCCTGGGAAAGTATATATAAGATGGGAGGCGTTTCAAGTAAATAAGGTCTGTAATCCTAAGGCATTCGGGGGAAAATATCTAAATTTAGAAATGCCAGATCGTAATGAATTTAAATCTAATAAGGAAATACTTTCCAACAGATACGGTAAAACTTTATAAATACTGCCTGCAGATCTTACATGGAACTACTTTCTAATAGATAATGTAAATCCTCGTGGATAAGAAGCCCAAATTTCATACGGAACTATTTTGCAATAATAGATACGGTAAAACCTCATTAAGCCGGACCAATTGGTGGACCTGATTTTCAGATCAATAAAAAACCAAATAAAAGGAAAGAAAAACTTTTAAATACAAGGAACAAAAGAAACTTCCCATTCATAAAAGTTAAATACCTTTAATTTTTTCTTTGAGTGTGCAAAACATGAATTAAATATCATAATAACTCTAAACTTTGCCTGCAGATTAAAATCCCCAAACTTTTCAGTTAAGTTAGCTCAAAATTATACCTGTCTACATTTGAATTCAGTTAAGATGGCAAGTGTTTAGTTATTTTTTAAACATTTTTCAAAAGAGGCATACACAAGGGAAAAAAGCAATGTCGAATTCAAACGCGATTTAACATTTTCCACGATAAACGCTTAGGGCAAGAGGCAAGCATCATTTTAGAAAACAGTTTTTTGCTAGTTATAGCCTTATGTCAATTGTATTACAAGTACATTTTTCAATTAACATAGTGAGAGACAGTAGCGGATTATCGCACAGGTGCAAGAAGCGCGCGCTTGGGGCTTCCGAAAGTAGTAGCTTCAAAGAGATACATTCTGAGAACCCCAGGAAAAGATACCATTTTCATCTGGACTATTTGCTGTTCGTCTAACGAGAAACGGCGTAGTACAAGTTTTTACTACTTAGTACCTGACCAATAAAATTTCCTTTTCGACAAGAGAAGATTAAGACAGACAGTTAGTTCTACGGAATAGAGGATATGTAAAAGATTTAACGCTGAGGGATCAGTACAAAAAAAATATGACGTAAATTTTAAAGTATCCTTAACCCTTGCAAAATGTTTTTACTTCTTTAAACTGATAACAGATGGTAGAACTAGCCATTTTTCTGCTCGTTAAACTGGAATACATTGAATGCAAGTGAAAAAAGACTAGGTTTAGGCGTTTGCATTGTGCAAACGGCGCCTCTCAAAAGGCTAAGAGGTAATATTATGTTACTTGTGTAGAAAGCGGGAAGTAAAATCAGCTCTCCAGGACAATCAGGACTCCGAAGCCACAAACAACACGATTAAGTCGTTTTCAAACCTTTCATTCGCACAAACATATACATCGACCAGACTTCCTTAGGCTGTCAAAAATGGGCCTCAAAAAGTTCCAAACTCGGCTGTGGTCAAGCCTTAATAAAAGTAAGGGTTGCCAGAAAATGTGTGCCTCCAGAAAATCGCCAGCAAAAAAAACAAAGCTTGCCAAGAAAAAGTGTTCAACACTCATACCCCTTGTAACAGAGACATAATGATCGGAAGTGCTAGCCTCGCCAAGATAGCAACCAGTCCCCCAAAGACCCCCCAAGACGGCAGCAGATGTCCGAGACAGGTGGCCGAGGCGATTGTCTCCCGGTCACCACACAACGCGACAAAGCCATTCCAGAAATCATAAGCTATGGGCGGGAAGAGGAACTGAAAGGCATTTACATATATTTATACATCAAGCAAAAATCGTCACAACATTACACGCCTGTTTTTTTATTTAACGGATAATTTGCATAGGAAGCGAATGGTTAATCTTTTCAAGATTATTAAACTTTTTTACAAAGGTTTTTCCCAAAAATCTTTTCTAATACCCCAGATGTTAATGAATGTACCTTGTTCCGCTGGATACGTTCCCTTCCTTGAACAACAGTCGATATAAATAAATACTTGTGAACGAAGTAATAAATAATATTTATTAATAGTATTTAGAACTAGGGGGCATCGAAACTAGATTGCGCTCGGGGGCCTTCAAATGCTTTATTCGCCACTGGTGAGAGATTTCAGACTAATAGCCGATGCACCTGTAAACGAACACCAAAGCTTGGCGAAAAGTTACTGCAACTCAATTACAGCCCCATCTCTCAGAGTGACCGAATCCGATACCCATTTAGGGACTATCACATGCCATCAAACTCCTCACTCCACCCTGTATTTATCTATCAGGGATTGGAATTCTAGATGAATGCTCAATGAGAAAAGATGAACTTCAAAGATGCCCTCTCCCCAGAAGCGAGACCGAAGAAACAAGCGGGATTTAAATGCCGCTCTAATTCGACAAGAGAGAACGCCTTTCGAGAACGCTATCCGATACCGGGCTATGGCATCGAAGGGCGGGGTAGGGCTATCTGAGCCGGAGAAACACATATCTAGTAACAAATGGAGTGATCGTCTAGGTGCTTGTGACCTGCATTCCGACATTAAATAGCGGTTTTTCTCGAGCTGGTATTTAATTTGAAAACTGGTTGGTATTGGAAGGAACGCGGCCGGAAACGGATTTAGGGGAGAGACAACAATGTGTGGCGAAAGCATAATGAAGAGCCAATTTGGGTATAAAACGGAGCAATCAAACAAAAAAAGAACTTTTAAATTTCTGCGGGAACAAGGTCCTTTGTCTGGCTAGATCCCTGCTTAAGTTCCAGGGAACGCGTTTGCTTTGTTTGTGTTTAGTTAACCACAGGACTTTTTTTCTAGGGGTACGCGGGGATACGGCGTATCCCCACCAATTTTAAAGCATTATTTGGCTTAACTTAACAGAAATTTTAAGAAACTTTCGAATCAACTGCTAATATACAGGGTGTTTCCCAAACCCGTCGGACGGGTTTGTAACCAGTTGCGCCGTGTGCGTGGCTCCATTCAATTACATAGGTTGCGACTCATCACGGACTGGTTTGTGATTTGAGTCGGTTATCAGTTTCTTTTGAGTTACTCCGTGTGCAGACGGCCTTAAATCTTTAAAACATTCGATTTTTTAAAAAAATATGTGTTAAAACCTGATCATTTCTGAACAAAATACAGCAAACCGCATGAAAATATTCCGCTTAGTTCCGGAGATATTAATATTCTAAATATTTAATTATTGATCAAGTTTATGGTAAGAAAAATTTTAAACTCATTTTTTTTTCAAAATGATTTTTTTTCAAATTTTTTCATTGGGGTCGGAAGATTTTTTATTCACTGACTAACTGGAACCATATGGTTCCAGTTAGTGCCTATGCATAGGCAGTATTGCCTATGAATAGGCACTATTGCCTATGCATATTCCAGTATTGCCTATGCATAGGCAATCCGGACAATCGAAAATACGCATAATCCGGATAATATGGGTAATAAGCAAAACAAAATCCTTAATTAAGCAGGCGTACCGTTTATTACGATAAAAACTATGGTTTGTAACAAAATTACATAGTATTGTTTACAAGACATTTAAAAAATATAAAACATAACTTTCTACACCATTTCTTAACAAAGAATTGGTAAGTCGAGTAAAGCTTTCTTAAACTCAACAAAAAGCATTTTATGACCATAATTCATTGTACAATCTATGCAGGAACTGTACATTGAATCAAACTTACAAGCGAATATTTGGCATGCGAATATTTGGCATACTTGTTCTTGCTATCATAGTTAAAAATTATTATCTCGTGTGAACATTAAATAAAAATACAGTTTACAAATCTGATTCGGATTATCTGGAGATCCGGATCAACGAGGGCCGAATAAACGAGGTTTTACTGTACTGCGAAAAACTATTCAACAAGCACACACACACAAGTATTCTGTGTTTCTCACCTACTGTCTATGATAAAGGATACTTATGATTGTTAGCGTTGCCGTCGTGTCTTATAACAATTTAAATCATAATTAATCATTTTTAATTGTTGAAAAGAATATTCAGAGTTAATTGAGAGATGTCCTCCCCCCAAACGCAGAACTTTCTAATTGGATTCAAACTTTGGTAGAAAAAGAAAATTATGAATTCAAAACGATTTGCCATTGATGATAAACAATTGATCTTAGAAACCGTCCTTATCTCGCCACTTTTTCCTCGAGTTTTCATTCATAAGTATTTTTACCTACTGTTGTTCAGGGAAGGAATGTATTCGACAGAACAAGGTACGTTCATTAACTTCTGGTATTAGAAAAGATTATAGGGAAATACTTTTGAAAAAGTTTAATAATCTTGAAAATAATAGCAATTCGATTCCTATGCAAATTATCCGTTTCTTATTCCTATAAAAATAAACATACTTTAAAATAACCTTTTTGAAGAGACTTTGAAATTTACTTTGAATTTTTTTGAGCAGTTTTCGCAGCGTTCAAACTGATGCATATCCTCTTCTCCTTAAACATGTCTATCCTAATTCAACCAAACGATTATTAAAAAAAAAAGATTATGATCGTTTGGTCGAAACCAAAAAAAGCAGACGATTAGAAATCATTGTATTATTGGGTAACAAGATTTAAAAAAAAAATTAACATTTACTCTAACCGTTTTCATTTCAATATTTTTTTTTTAATTCTAATAGAACCCAGAGATTTATAATCATTCATTGTAGGGAACCGATTAGTTGATTTGACGGTAAAGAGACCAACATACTGGTTGTCTACTAGTGTTCAACAGTTATACTTTGAATTACTATTACACATAATTGTGTACAGCACCTACAAAATTCGTATCGTTTGTTACTACAAGTATTTCTATAGGCAGAGCTGTGGTGCCAGGGGCAAGTTTTAAAAACGGTGCCTATTCAAAATTTTGGAGAAACTCTTAAGTAATGAATGTATTTCTATGCCTAGTTCATAGAATAACGGACATTTTTTTAACAATATGTATTTATTTAAAAAAATCATAAACATTTAAAAAATTTAGAGAACTTTGAAAAAGTAGGAAAAAAAATTTGAATATAATTTGTTACGTAATAAAAGTATTTTCTAAATCAGTCTTCGAGCCTTTATTGCAGAAAATTGTTGGATTGCATCTCTATAATTTAGTTTTTTTTCACTACCGTCTTTTCTGTAGAAAGTATAACTAGATCATTCAATCGCTCTTATGTTGTTGTTGTTGTTCATGGATAATTCTTAAATATTTTCAGTTTAGAAAAACTGCACTCAGCTGCTGCTCAAGTTACATGTACAGTTAGTAGAATTCTTAAGGGCTACAACAACGTTTGGGAATTGGCATTCAAAATTTAACTATCATAATCTCAAATTCAGGAGTTTATAAAACAATAGTCTAAATATTCGCTTATCTATATATATAAAACAGTTCCGTAACTGACTGACTGACTGACTGACAGATAATGCGCAGACCAAACCGCTGGACCTAAAAGGGCTGAAATTTTGCATGGCGATTCTTCTTATAGTGTAAGGGTGCACTAAGAAAGATTTTTGAAAAATTATTCTTAGATCTTTTTTAAATTAAATTTTTAAGCCGTTTTTGTAACTTTTTTAAAGTTTGTTTTTAAAATAATAATCCGAGGGTTATAAAATTTATACCACGAGAAAGATCATAAAAATTCATTTAAAATGAAATCTTTTTCGAATCTTTACCTCCCTTTTCTGATTTTTGGTGAATTTTTAAAGATTAATTTTTAGAATTTAATTTATTAAAAGCTGATCACGAGGTTTCCTTTATTTTTGTGATACTTTAAACTAATTATGCGTCACGTGCATAACAACGAAATTGACCCAAATTTTTTTTTTCTTTCTAATGCGGCAGACGATTGGACATTATCCAAAAAAAATATTAAAATACAGTAGAAGAAATGTTCCTCAAACTGTACTATATTCCTTAGTATGTGCTATTAGATTTAATTTGAATATTTTCTTCTACATTATTTTGTCTATATAAATATCCGTTACGATTTTTTTTATAAATATATTTTTTTGGCATTAAATGCATACATTGACCGTTGTATTTAACTTGAATGTACTACGTAGCGAATCACGGTATTCAACTAGTATTTTTATATTTTTATGAATTTATTAATTTATTAGATTAAACTATTTTTTCTTTATTCCTTAAAGTTTTCGTGCTATTTCTGTGTTTCATTTTGGCACCTGGGGCGGTCGCCTAGCACAGTGGTCCCCAACCCCAAGGGCCGCCGACCGGTACCGGTCCTTGGATCAAATGGTACCGGGCCGCCAGCTTAGGGCCACAAGCTCAGGGTTCTCATTGATTTAGCGTTCTAGTGAGTTAAAATGTTAAATCACTTTATATTCAGTTTTTGATGTAAGTGTATTTTATTTTGAAGGCATGTTTAAGTACAATTAAATTAAAATTATTAAATCAAAACAATGTAAAATATAAACAATCAAGTCCCCCCCCCCCTCAGTGGGCCGCGGTAAAATTATCAAACGTTGACCGATCCGCGTTGATAAAAAGGTTGGGGAGCACTGGCCTAGCAGACTGACCTATGGAACCTGCTCTGCCTACAGGAATACTAATAAAAGCAGTACTTTGACACATATCATTGAGAGAATATATACTCACTATTAGCTTTACCAAAATTTAGCAAAACGTTACACAATTGTGTTAATGCGAAACACGTCAAAATGACAACCCACTCTATTCTTGACTTGGTAAACTCTGCAAACGACTATCTAAATTATGTTCGACCCTAAATTACCATACAGTTAACTTCAGAGAATGAAATGCATATTTTTGGCGAGTCAAGATAGTAGAAGGAGGCAATAGTGTGTGACATACTTCCTTGTGCTGTGATTAAATCGGCTATAAAGTAATCTAGTAAGAAGTTAAATGTGGCGTGTAACCCCCATCGCATGAGATAAATCTGTTTGATTATGCTTACATTAAGATTCGGCGTTGTCGCCGATAAAAGAAACGTGTTTTTTTTATGTACGCAGATATCGGCCAAGGTAATGTCAAAGTACATCTCTGTTTTTAAAATATATGTCAAGAGGCAAAGGTGTGCGTATATTTTAAAGGTAATGTCTCATTGGCATTCTAGAATCCTGACAAAAATACAATGCCCCCAGGTAAGTCACGTAACTACTTTAAAAGTAAAACCTCATGTAAGTGAAACAACATATTTTTAAATACGCCACTGTGCCATGCTTTATTCAAATGTCAGACTTTTTTAAACTTAGAAGAGTTTTCAAAGTAGTTGCTTTAAGAACTTTATATAATAAATGCTTTAAGGCTGCTGTGAACTAACCCTGTTGGATTCGCTCACTTCAATGTTAACCTATGGAGAAAATGTGTCCAAGGATTGCCGTCTTGGATTGAAAGATATATATATATATATATATATATATATAATAGTTCCGTAACTGACTGACGCACTGACATACAACGCACAGACCAAACCGCTGGACCTAAAGGGCTGAAATTTTGCATGGCGATTCTTCTTATGGTGTAGGGGTGCACTAAGAAAGATTTTTGAAAAATTCTTAGTTTTTTTAAATTAAATTTTTAGTTGTTTTTTTACTTTTTTTAAGTTTGCATTTAAAATAATAATTTGAGAGTTATACAATTTATATCAGGAGAAAGATCATAAAAATTCCTTTAAAATGAAATCTTTTTCGAATCTTTACCTCCATTTCCTGATTTTTGGTGAATTTTTAAAGATTAATTTTTAGAATTTAATTTATTAAATGCTGATGACGTGACTTCTTTTTCTGGTACTTTAAATAAATTTATCATCACGTGCATAAAAACTAAATAGACAAAAAAATATTTTTTTTCTTGATAATGCGGCAGACGATTGGACATTATCCAAAAAAATATTAAAATACAGTAAAAAAAATGTTCTACAAACTGCACTATATTCTTTAGTATTCTTTATATTAGATTTAATTTCAATATCCTCTTCTAGATTATTTTGTCTATAAAAATATCTCTTCCGATTTTTTTATAAATATATATATATATATATATATATATATATATATATATATATATATATTTACATCAATTATATACATTGATCGTCGTATTTATTATATATATATATATATATATATATATATATATATATATATATATATATATATATATATATATATATATATATATATATATATATTGGCATTAATTGCATACATTGACCGTTATTTTTACTTTGAATGTACTCCGTAGCGAAGTGCGGGTTTTCAGCTAGTATATATATATATATATATATATATATTAATTAAATTGTACTCCGTAATAGAGGATGAAATTTTACACTTTGGGGCATTTTTCGTTTAAAAAAATGCAAATATTTTTAAATTTAAATTACTCGGGGGGGGGGGGGAATCTAGTAGAGTGTGTTTTAAACGCTCCTCAATTCTTCTGGTGGACGAAATTTCTAAAATTAATCGTGTTGCAAGGTGCATAAAAGTTCAGGCTATCTAAAAATACCATTGTCATTAAATTATCGGTATTTATGTAGCAGTCAATAGGAGACACATTTTCTCCATAGGTTAACATTGAGGTGAGCGAATCCGATAGGGTTAGTAGACAGCAGCCTTAATTTCTTCAGTCATATCAAAATATTAATCAAATAAACGTCAGTCAAAATTGAGAAAGAAGAAACGAAAAATCTCTAAGAATGTTTTCTTCCATATTATTATCTAAACATCAAAAGAATACTAACCGCAGAATAAAACAAATGTAATTTTTATAAGATTCTATTGCTTCAGAATTAAAAAATAATAATACTTCCCAAGGACTGGCACAGAGTTCTGCGTTAAACTCGGAGCAAACACACCCAATTTTGTTTCTGAATTATTTCAGTTTGCTGCAGATTTTTCGAAAGATAGTGATACTGATTCAATGCATATTCGCTGATACTTTAAATATATTCACTACACTTTTTTCTTCTTTCTTTTTTTAAACGGGGGTAATTATATAAAAAATAAATAAGTAAATAAACTAACTAATGTTGAAAAGAAAAGACAAAACCTTTGTGCTCGAGGAATAAACAGGAAATCCAACGTAAATAAAGCACAAATAGCAATAAGGTGCAATTTTGCATACGGCCGTTTCGAAGCTGCAAAGGAGCTTCTTCATCAGTGCAAAGAACTTAGTGGCAGCTCAAAAATCCGAAAACTAAGCGACTAGACACGTGCATACGTAACAAAATTAGGCTTTTCAGTCTTTAAATATAAAAAAAAGGATGAAAACAATAAAGTTATATTTTTTGTCGCAATATATCGTTCGCAAAGGGTTAGCAGACGATTACATTGCCAGTGCAATTAAATTACATCGATGAAACAAAATAAAATATTAAAATATACCACTTTAATAGTGTCCAAAGGGAGGACGATGAATATCAACAATATTCATCGTCCTCATTTTGAGAAGAAGGAAAAAAAATGAAGCAGCTTTTTGATAGGACGATCTCTAGGGGGATATTTGCGATAAATATTAACAATTCCCGAACAAATAATGAATAACTTTATTTCAGCGTAGATGAAGTCGGCGAATAACGAACACCGCAGCGAAATCGGGTAAAAATCAGCAAGTTAGATGAGAGCGAAAGAACGTAGCGATGCATTAAATCAGACCTCGAGAAAAAGAAGATTTGAGTTGGAGCAAAGCGAAACGATGTTCTTCGATTACAGCTTAGGCGTGACTGGGTGACTGACTGGGTCCCCGCAGATCGTGAAAGCTGAAAGCAACATAACAAACAAAAAAAAAGGGGTTTTAAAATCGGTAGCAAATTAACAGGGTCCGTGACGAAAAATTTTATATAATTTTTTTACACGCATTTCGTTATGGTTTTTTTCTTGTACGTGTCTGCATAGAAAAATTCTTGAAGATGTTAAAAAAAAAAAACCTTGAAAATTTTGAAATTTTGTTTTTAAAAAAATTTAATTCAAAATTTAAGTAGTTTTTGATGCATCCAATAGCTTTAGAAGCATTTTTTTACCATTTGTTTCCATGAAAGTATTCAAAACAGTTTGTAGTCAAAATTCTTATCTACAAAATTTTAAAACCACCTTAGAAGAAAAAATTAAATTTTTCAGAGTGATTTTGCATCGGAAAAAATATTTTCAGAAATTATAATCTAAAAAAATTTTTTGAAGACGGTTTAGAGAAAATAGAACATAGGAACGCTGTACAAAATTTCATAGATACCTCGCAAAGAATTTCAGATATATCCCTTAAAAGATGGCAAACCACAAAAAATTTTATCCTGCTGTATTCTACTCGAAATAAATTAAGAGCAGAATACAGCAGGGTAGACCTAGATAGTGCAGCATAAAAGTATTAAATCTGCCAATGCATTCATTGCAGAATTATATGAATTTAGATGCAAGACATTTAGCAATTGAGCCATGATTAGTCTTTTCCTAGGATTCTAAAAGCTCTAGTATGTTTTAAGCAATTAAAGCAAAAACGTGCAGTTTAAAAAAAAATTGTGTTATTTTGTATGTTTCATTAGAAAATTGCCCACATTTCAACCATGTGAAGAATATCATACATACTATGATTTAATAATTCGAATTGGTTTATTTTCGATCTGCTGCGTTGAGTCATAACGGCAAAACTCGGCGTTTGACTTGTATGAAATCAAATCGATCGGTGGTTCAGTATAATTACGAATAACTACTTATGATAGGTCCTGTATTAGTTGATTTTACTGTTACTTTTTGTTACTTTTGTTACTTTCTGTTACTTTTTTATTATCGGTTTCTTAAAAATAAAGTTTTACTATGTTTTTAAAAAAATTCATGTAGTTTTGTTAAGAATAGATTATAGATCTTATTATTAAATACCCATTCTGAAATATTCATTTTAATTAATGGATAGACCCCTATTTCATTGAAAATCGTAAGTGTACGAAAACTTTTGGGAGCCACTGTATATATGTTGGTTAGTAGTGTAATAAATGTAGTTTTGTGTTAAAGAAAGTGAACTTTTTAAAAAGTCAAGTCGTGAACTGACGGAACTACTTATCACCCCATCCCTCATAGACTTAAAACAACTTAAAACAAACAAACAAACACAAACAAATACACACACACACATATACATACATGTGTGTGTGTGTACAGTAAAAAGAAAATTATTTTTTACAGAGGAATTTATTTTAAATGATGCATTGGAAAATCTATACTAATATATAAAGAGAGAGAGCGGATTTTGTATGTGGAGGGTAATCTCCGGAACCATTGCACCTATTTGAAAAATTCTTTCACTATTTAAAAGGTACATTATTCCAGATGGACATAGGCTATATATTATGTATATCTGATCAGTAGAAAGAAATTTAAGCGCCTAAATGTTGATCTGATGCTTCACCTTTACAACTTTTCCTTTGTCAACCATAGTCAAGTAACCATAGCAGCACATCAAACTACATTTTCATTTATTATCAGTAAAACATTTAATATTTTAAAGATTCAAGTGGAGGAGGTATTGATAAATACAAAAGGGATTTTTTAAATTGGCAACATTTAAGGGTTTATTGAAGAAAATTACATTTGGAACTACGCTTTTTATAGGACATTTAAGGTAAAAATATTTACAATTTATTGGCTATCAACTGGAAATTTATTGGTATAATAGTACAGAACTTTATTTATAAACTTTATGTTTTTGAATTTATGTACAATTTTATGCACAATTTGCGTAAATTGAACCTGAATTATTGAACTTTATTCAAAAATCAGTGTGTTTCATTGAAACTGTGAAATTTATTGATTATTTCGAATAGGTCTATGTTTGTTCCTTTATAAGTGAAAATGTATTGCTTCAAATGAGCAGAAATTTTGTATCTAGATATAGTTGGTAATGAGCTGAATCTAGATATAGTTGATAGTTCAGATTAAAACATAGGCATATTAATTTTTGAAAATCGGGCCCTGGAGTTTTTTAATTAATGTTTTAATGATTTTGCCCCTAAAAGTTGCTCATTTCGACAGCTTCCGCGGCTGTCCTCGCTGACAGCGACACTATGGGGCCGAATAGTACCAAAATCAGCAAACGGGTGGCCCCGGACACTAATCAGTGCCTGACGTAGCCGGATTTTTGAATTTTTAATTTAAAAAAAGTTATTAAACTTTTAGTACCATTTTTGGTGCTTTTTTCGTGTTTTTTTTTTGTGTGTGGACTCTGTAGTGGATAGTCTATGGGGCCGAATCGTATCAAAATCGGCATGCGGGTGGCCCCGGACACAATTCAGTGCCTAACGTTACAGTTTCCAATAAAAATTTCTTTTGCCATCACCATCAACAAATCCCAAGGTCAAACATACAAATATATTGGACTTGACTTACGGGAAGATTGGTTTACTCAAGGACAATTACATGTTGGTCTCTCTAGGTCAGGAAATGCGGAGAATCAATTTGTTTTAAAATCTCAGAAAAACGAAAAATATGGTACACCATAAAGTTTTAAAACAAATTATACCTACCTAATATCTACTTAAGATAGATAATTGTTCAACCCGGACAAAGTCGGGACGGGCCGCTAGTTTTAATATAAATTGCACGCCTATTCGTATCAAGCGAAAAGAGACAGAATTCGTGAACAATTTCAGCTGTAATTTGGAGCATTAAAAAAAGGGAGGAAAAATCAATGCACCTCGGTACTTAAGTCACAAAACGTTTTTCGCCGGAAGAAAAAAAACAATTCCTCGTAAATGTGAGTTTTTCTCGGAGCTCTCTCACGAACAGTATTTGCTGTCAAGTTCGTTCACCAAAAAAAAAGAGATAATGGACACAAAGATTGGTCATTTTGAGCAAAATAACAAGAATTTTCGGACGTTGCTCCAAGAACTGTTCCGAGGTACACTTACCTTGGCATCCGTTTCGTCGCTACGACACGTGTTATGGTCAGACGATCAATGCCTAGTTCCTGGAGGGGGACTACCTGTTGCCACCATTTTGTTGCTAACCACTCGATATCTTTCACATCACAATTATTTTTTCATTGTATTACAGTAAATACATTTATCTAACTTTTTGTGAAATAGACTGATAATATGATATCAGCAAATTAATTTTGAAAAAAATTTACATTATATTTACTTTATACCATCATTTGAGTACCAGAAATAGCTATTTTTTAATTCAATAGAGGGAGGGATGTAAATCATAATTTCGCATGTTTTGGATTGCATTTATAAGTTAAAACAATTTGAAAGGAAACAGTTAGTGACAGCTGTTATAGAGTAAAAAGCTACTCAAAAACATATTTTCACAACAAAATGAAGCAAAAATAAACTATAATTTTTTTCCGATAGTGTAATAAAAGATAATTATTACATCTCATAACAATTACAAATGATGAAATGAAACAAAAACTTTAAATTAAATATTCACTGTATATAGATTAAAAACGTGATAGTTAAAAGTTAAAAAAATAAATAAATAAACTAAAAGTAGAACTATTCCTTTCAGACCAAAACAAATTAAGTTTTTATAAATGTGTAAAAAAAGGAATATCCTTTCAACAAACTTTAAACATGCTAAACTACGTTACATGAAACTAGTGTTAGAGAAAATGTAAACAACAGCTTTATTTAAATTTCTTATATTTTACTGTGGATTTTAAGGTGAAGTTAACTACACTTTTATGGGAAAAGACTTCAATATAAGTTGCAGAGTATAACCAGGATAATAATTAAAATTAATTTTTAACGTATTTCAAGGGTTTGTAATCTTATAAATAAAACTGGTTAATTTCTATTGATTTCATATTGAATGAGCGATATTACACAGATTATTCAAAAATATTTTCAATTCATTTTATTGTCCAAGATTTTTCCACTTTACAGTGTAAATTGCCTTCTATCCTCAGACCATGTTAAATCTATCTGAAGGTACAGCTTTTCACCGAGGTACAAAATGGCGGACACCCCGACTGGACTACGATAATTAGGGCATTTCACCATGACGCATAATGTTGCACGTGTTTTGAATACTAATCACGCGATTAGTGGACAATTTATGTCAGATGCTTTTGAAGGCTTAATACCTCAATTTTGAACAAATCATTCATTAAATTTAATCTCGGAGAAATCTGAGTTGGACTAACTATTTAAACGTGTGTAAAAACGGAATGATCCCCCTAAACGAAGCTATTGTTGTGTGTGTTCTTATTCATTCTTTTGTCATACGGGCTTCTTGTTTCAAAGCTTCATGTAATGGGGATTTAACATGCGTGATTCGTCGATGCAGGTGGCTTGGACTTCCAACGCAACTCGTCGTCAGGTGATAGTTATCAATATTTCCAATAATTATTTATTAACCTCCCAACTCGAGACCTGATTCTAGACAATTATCCACGTTGATTCGGAAATAATCAAGTATTAAAGATGATTTATAAGAGGCATCTTCGAATAACTCTTTAAGAGATTTTCTTACTTTCTTTCATTTTCGCCGCATTGTCGTCTGCTGTTTGTTATGCTAACGATCTTGCAATTAGCTTTTATGAGTTACAAAGAAAACATAACATAAGAGTGATGAGTTTTTACACTATCTACATAAACACAAATAAAATATCATTTACAGGGATTTCTTTCAGAGCCAGTCGGGATACACCCTTTTTAATTCTATAAAACATTTCCGCGTTCGTGGAATGCACACCTATAACAAATCCGCTGGTTCCGTTCATTAAGGCTGTTGTGTACCAACTCTACTGGATTCGCTCACCTCAATGTTACCCTACGGAGAAAATGTGTCTACTATTGAAAGCTATTGATAATCCAATAAAAAATGGTATTTTCAGATAGCCAGAACATTTCTGCACCTTGCAACAGTCTTCATTTTATAAATTTCGTCCACCAAACGAATTTATGAGCATTTAAAACACTATACCGGATTTTTTTCCCCCCGAATAATTTAAATTTTAAAATATTATTTGCATTTTTAAAAAACTAAAAATGTCTAAAGGTGTAAAATTTCTTTCTCTATTACAGAGTACATTTTTTTTTAAATCTTTAAATCAAAGTCGACAATCCTAGGACAAACTTTCTCTATAGGTTAACATTGAGGCGAGCGAATCCAATAGGGTTAGTATACAGCAGCCTTAAAGTTAAAAAAAACAACTTTTTGAAAAGCACAGTGTTGAGATAGACCAAAAAAATTTGCTTAAAATTTGCTTCAAATAGACCAAAAATATTTGCTTAATATCTATATATTTAAGTTGCTAAGCCGACTTTTTGGGCAGTCCGTGAGAGAAAACTACTGCATCAATTGACTTCATTTTGGTGTTAAACGAAAGATTTTAATCTGTAGATTTGTCAAATTTGGTTTTTGTAACCGCAATTTCTATTAATTACCGATAATCTATAGTGAAATATTGATGTCTGCGCATGCTCAGTGGCATGTTTTAATCTGCCTTTAGAAACTCACTGTTTCTGCGCATGCTCAGTGACATGTTTTAATGATAAACACGTTTATTCCGAAAAGTCTCTCTAGATCTCTCTCTGGCATTTTTATTTTCATGATAATTATGTTTGTGAAATATAAGATTAAACGTGATAGAAATTGTTTATTTTACGCTGTTTAATTAGTGATAATTTACAATTTTAAAAAAATTGCTTTCTGCGCATGCTCAGTGGCCTTTTTATATTTGGCTTTAGATACTCACTAAGCACGAGGCCTCTTAAACACATTAATTTGTTTCTGTGCATTATTATGATTTTCAACTTTTGGCACTGATGTGTTGAGTATAATTTGCGTAGTAGTTCATTTATTTACTCTCTAGCCGTATGTTTTGACGGGTGCCAACTAGTTAATATTAATAGTCAGTACAAATAGTTAAATTTATCTGAGTTGCTAAATAAGTACCGTGATATCATTATCATAAAAAACACACACCTCTGCATAAGTTCATAGTATGGTATAACTGATTAATTCAGAAATAACAAATTACAGAGGGAGGTCATAGGTAAAGGAAAATTTCCCTACCAGAATTTAATAAAAGCTAAATAGAAGCGTATTAGGTTGTGATAATATAATATTCATGAAATAAGAAAAACTGCTGATTTCCGAACATGATACACCTACAGAGCTATTGTCTCCCTGACCGCAAGTATTCATGAAGATTCTGGAGTTAAAAGTTATTTATAGTACTCAACATGCTATATTTGAAATTTGTTTCAAAAATCCAAATGACTCCTCGATTACAATTACAGTTAAAGTATCAGAAGAAAGAATTGCCTTAAAAGTTTACAGCTATAAGCATTTATTGAAAAACTTTTATGTTACATTTAATTAAACATCTAACTTCTACAAAAAATTTTTTTTTTCATATATTGATAATATTTTTTTCTTTTGAGAATTTCTCTTCGCGAAGTTTGTGATTTCGTTTCAAAATATTTTTTATTTTATGGAGCCAAAAAAAATTATAAACTCTAATTACAGAAAGGAAAATTACGATTAAATGTAAAAATGCTTTTCAGAACACGACATGAATCTGCTAGTTCAGAAACTGTTTCCGTTTGTACATATGTGTGTATGTGACGTATAGTAAACATTTTTTTCGCAATCCCTTTTTTGAACTCACATCAGGTATGAGGCCGCATCTGAATGTGGAAATATTTCTCAATAACTTGCTTCATAAATTAAACCCGATGAGAGAATGAAACATGCCTCCAGATATTTTAATCCTTTTTTGCTCGGAGAATCTCTGAAGCGAACTCATGCAATTCCTTTCACTTGAGACAGGTTCATTTTCAGGTCAACGAAAAAAAAATCAAATATGAAAAAAAAAAAATAATGGGGGGATTTCTCTATGACGTCACTGCGATTGAGCACATGATGTAACCTAGACAACAAAATGAAAATACGGCGGTGGACGATAAAAAGGTCCCGGAGAAACTTCATATTGCAATCGTTGAACTAAAGATTCGGGCTAGGCATGCAATGTTGCGAAAAGTAGAGTCAATGCGCACAAATACATTCGGAATGAATTATGATTCAATCAAAGAAAATTAATGTGCATTATTTTCTGGGAAATGACTTATCATAGACAAAAAATGCGAAAATATGCAGTCAGTCTGTACATAAATGTTATGAAACGTCATGATTAATATAGTGGAACCTCTATCTATCATTTTTAAAGGGAACTATTGGACTGAACGAAAATGCGGGAACATAACAAAGAAATACCATCATCGTGACTTGTGACTCGAAGAAGTAAACGACACATACGGGAAACAATTTTTTCGGGGAACGATCGATCAAGGTTCCATTGTATATTAAAATTTAGGTATCGCATAATATTTGTTTTATTCAGGGCAAAAGTAAATACAAAATATTAACTTAAATTGATGAAAGAAAGCATGAAGTATTTTACATGCTTAGGCTATAAACTATTTAAATCAAAATGACCAAAAATTATAATTTAACAATGTATAAAAACGTATTTAAATTTTTGTTCTAAAATGATAGTGGTAGTGTAGTAGTTTTTAACTAGACATATTATTAAAGTAAAATTTACTATAAACGGTCTAACTATTTTATCGGAAAAATTTATTATTTTAGATTTTGAAAATTTGGATAAGGTAAGCATATATCTGCTGGAACATTTTCAATCTCAATAACTTTAAAACTTGGAATGAACTTGTAAGTCACCGTCTTTTTCGTAACATAAACACCTCCAAATTTTTTAATTAATTTTTTTTTAAAGTAACGGCAGGGAGTCATTTAAATGTAGCTCTAGAATAATTCATAAGAGCAAGTAACTATGAATCAAAATTTTTATAAACTTTCTAAAAATCAAATGAATACCTATAAATTCATCGACTATGTTAATGCATACTCGGTTATGTATTTCCCAACATAAAGGAAAAAATTAAGTCTTGCGAGCTTGATTTATAAAAAATAAAGAATATACGTAGCGAACAAACAAATATTGAGGCAAAAAAAGAGAAGCTGCCCGAATTTAGTTATCTACCAAAAAAAAAGAAAGAAAAAAAAAAAAAAGAGAGAGAGAGAGAGATTAGATAAATTTTTTTTCTTTTTGGGGAAAAATATTTTTTTTTTGTTGTTTGGGCTATTTTTTTTTCATCAGGGGATTTAAAATGTATTTTTTCAAGTTACCCATACACGATTTTCCAACACTACCGTAACCATATAAATTGCTGCATTTTACGCTGCACCCATGCCACTCAAATTTTTGGTGTTAAATTAAACAAGAATTGTTTCAGAGAAATAAATTATCTATTTTAAAAAAATGGTAATAAATTAAATTATAAAATAAAGATCAACACTATTTTTAATCGTACCAAATTTATTACGAAAAAATAAAAAAATAAAAATTATTTCGAAGAAGTTGATGCTTCATAGACTACTCCAGTATCCTTTATAAATTTGGTTTATTGGAAAATTGAATGTGCGAATCTGGAGCAGTATTCAGTTAACTGCAATATTGATATTTTATGTTAACATATTTAGAATAGTTAGAGTAAAAAAAAAGGGAATGTGGGGATGCAAACTATAATGGAAATGGAACTGTCCGTTTCAAGAAATCAGGAAATTCATTAAACGTATCGCACCAGAAAATTCTTAAGAAATTTCAGTTAAATTTTCACAATCAAATGTTGGCTGTTCTTTAACTTTGAATATATTTTGTAACCAATAATTAACTCTGTTCCTTAAATTTCTGATATAAGCTGTAGATGTATTTTTTAAATATATCTTCCAAATTTAAAATTCTAAATCCAGTTCGGAATCTTGAAGAAAGTTATGAAGAATTTGAAAACTGTTAAAAGTATTTTGTTCCATAGATATTTACAAAATTTTGTTACTAAAAGCTTCAAGATTAAAAAAAAAATAATTGTTTTAATACAACTAATTCCTATTTTAATGAATATTCGGAAAATAAAATTTTTAAAAGAAAAGGATGAGAAGAGATAGAAAATATATTCAAGAATATTCAGGTGTTAAAAAGGGTAATCAGATCCAAAGAATTTTCAAAAAAGCTATCCTAAGTACGGAATGCCGCAGATTTAATAATTTTCTTTAATTTATTTTTTTTTTAAATTCTACGTGCAGCTGCGGAAACATCGATAAAGTCTCTTATAATTTTGAAGGAATATGTACGACCAAATCCTCGAACAAGCCATGCGTTATCGTTCGGCTCGCCTCATACGTAACTCCCAAGTTCAAGGTTAACTGAAGTCTCATACATTATTAAACACGACCTGTTGGCAACGTAAAAATAAAGATCCGTATCTTCGATGCTTTCTCATACAATTTTTTTTCTTCTTGGTGTCGCGTTTCAGAAAATTCTGTCAGAGTAAAATGCTACACTGCATTGACATAATTCCTTTTAAAGCATTTTTCTCTTAGATGACTCAAATCAGTGAATGAAACACAATGACGTCATCGCCATGATAAATGTTGACATAAGAGATAAAACTCGCAATTCGGGTAACCTGAAGTTCAGGTGATACGCTTTGTGACGAAGTTTTATGCGTTTAATTGGGATACGAACGCAGAGAATAGCTATTTGAAGAATAAATAAATACGTGTAACATATGTGCATTACATCGAATTACACGTTCTCGTTACCAGTTCTGATTGGTAAATCACGTAACGAAGGTATGCCATTAAAATTCAGAGAGAGAAGAGTCTTTTGGACTTTTCCAACTTAACTTTAATTTCATTATTAAATAATTTTTGTTTGATAATAAATGCAATCAACAGTTGTGGTCACGAGATATTAATCAGCGAAAAATTTTCCAAATGAAAATGTTAAATGAAACTTATGTTTTAGATATAATGTTGTTTAAATCAGGTAAAGAACTCGCGAGAAAAAACTTGCTTCTGAAGAGCTATTTTTCGACGAGGACTTTGTTAAGAAAGGCAGTGCATGTTATTTGCTGAAAATTTTAGGCATAACAAATCTGATGAGAAAAATTCTTCTGAACAAACTCTAAATAATGTTTGCAGGATTTTGTAATGTACACATTTCTGATTCGAAAACTTAACTCCTTTAGTGCGAACAATATGATTCGAAGTTTAAAATACCATTATTTTTTAATTTTTTTATTTCCACAAACAGAGATTTTAAAATACTTCATTTGATTCGAAAGAGCTGCTGAAATATGCAACTAAGCAGTAGCATATAAGTATGATAAAACAGTGAAGATGTATTTATAGTCACTAAAATTATATTCTCTAAAATATTGATTAAATAAACTTAAGAAACTTTTTATTAAATCGATCATATTCCGAAGAAAGGTTCCGCCTCTAAGGAAAAATCGCCAATTAAAACAATGTCATTAAATAAGTACTATGCGAATTCAAAAGAATAAAGGCATTCGAAATTCATCGCGATGAAGATGATTTTTTTTCACCTATAATTAAACTTCCTTCAGAAAATTTGATTTTTCGTTAATCCTAAGATTTTTTTATTTCATCATCATTATAAAATTCGTTCTCGATTTTTAGGAGGTGAAGGAAAATTTACCTCCTAAAAATCAAGAACGAATTTTATAATGATGATGAAATAAAAATAGAATGACGGTTAATTTACTTGTTATGGAATATTACCTCCTAGAATCAAGATTTAGGTCTGTCTTTTAACGAAGAAGTTATTTTTCTATCGAAAAATGCAAAACGGAAAATAACCAGACTTATGGTATTAAGAAAAAGGGAATTAAGAAATCTCCTTTAAAAACGGGTCGTAGTGTAGAGTGAAACTAAATTATGTAGGTAAAGTTTTTTTTAAAAATTCTTCTACAATTTTTTTAACCTGAAAGGTATGAAGTGTTAATACATAATCCCAAAATCAGTAGGATAAGGTGCATAATAATTATCATACTTTACTTAATACACTTCAATGATTATTTAAGATAAAAAAGACTGATTACAAGGAGAATGTATATTATACTTATTAGTATTGAAAATACACATCGCTCAAAAATGAAAGAAATATAAATATTTCTTTCCGACTGCAAGAGCATTTTTCATTTGAGTTACAGTATACAGTAAGATATAAAGGGTTATTAATCGAACGAAGAAGAGTTCAATACATGCATCAGAGAGCAGAAATTAATATTCTTACCAAGTAATCGTCTATTCGCCTTTCATACTGGTATCCTCTCTGGACTTTGGTGGCATTAAGCGCATGAGTAATGTGGAGAGCACTGGCATCAAACCGACCAGCCATGTGGTCCCTATTCCTGATGTCCGGCTCGTGGGTCCTAGGGGACGATAAAGCACTTTTGATCCCTAGGGCATCTGCATCGAATGTACCCTTTCCGAAGCCCCTTATCTGATCGTTAACGAGGTGGTTTGTCTTCGGTACACTTAGGGCAGCCTTAATGCCGACAGACATTCCATCTAGGTGCCCAGGGCCAGTCTTCGGCATGTGACTCTGGCAGTACACCTCTTTGTCATCTTGATCTTGCTGGTTATTGTAGTAGGTCCTCAGGGTGAGTTTGGTGCCACAGACCAAGCATTTGAAGCAGCCCTGGTGGAAAAAGGTGAAATCCTTCAAGGGTCCAACCTTGTCCACTTGATAGACCGTCTGCCCGCAGCGCAGGCAACTGTTCTCGTAGCGGTTCATGGTCGAGTAGTGTCCGGGCTCAGATTCACTTAAGAGCACCATTCATACATCGGATAACGCAGGAAATAAAATTCTAAATGTGATCTCGCAGAGGTGCAATCAAAACACAATTTCTTCCTTCACTTGTATGAGAAATCAAACCACAAAAACAGTTGTTCGGTTGAACACTGACTAGAACCACGGAGGAAGTTTTCACTTATTTTGATTTTTCGATAACGAGAATCAACCACAGCAAGTGACCGCCGGATCGGATCAAATCAAAACAAGAACAGGTTTTCGAATGCTTTCATGAACCCCCGCACAGGTGTCATTTAAAGCAATGTTGATTTGTGCTTCACTATTTAACAAAAACAACTTCTGAAATAACCAATCTGTTTTTTAAAAGCAGGTATTCTACCGCGATGTCAAATTTCTACAGTCTTCCGCAGCAACGCGATGTAGCAGCCATGATGGCCTGGCAATCAGTGTAGGCTGCTCGCTGGAGCGTATCTGTGGAAGTTTGAAACTCGTTGGCCGAGCCCAAGGCCTTTTCCTCCTTCCCACTTACCTTGGGGTAGGTGTAAACACTAGCGTCCTCTGGTGGTGACTGAATGATGCATTCAGGAATCAATCATAAGTTAACGCCAGGTAGGAGCGAAGTATTTTTCAGTTGTAGCACATAATTCTTAACTCATGTTTCATTGGTTGGCCTCTCGTTTAAGAAATTAGATAATAATAGCGTAATTTATATCGCCAATGTTATTAAGCATTAAAATGTAACATAAAAATGCGTATTTAGCCGTTTAATATTAAATTAACTGTAAATATTAATAAAGCATGCCATCATATTATGTATACATATATATATATATATACATTATGGCAATTATAAGTTTTTCAAAATAATATTTCAAGATTAATATTCATTTTTAAACTTTCAAATAACAGGAAGAATTTTTTTACTTTAAAATAAATATAAACGGTAGTTTAGTATTAAGTACAAAACATTGTAAAACGTTTACTATTTATAATCACAATGCTCGTGTCTTTAAACCATTTGACTGAATGTAAAACCTCAATATTTTTACAGAAATGTAATCGTTGAACTCAACAGAAAGAACACTTTAAAAAAAAATATTGCGAATATAATACAAAAGGTGTTGCTGGTGTTTTAATAAAAATTTTGTTTTAAAAAAATGTAGTACTTTTAAAAATTAATTTCCTTAGTTCATACACAGAATTTTCTATGTAAAATAAAGTTCTAGGTGATAGCGTTGTTAAGGTATCTATCTGCCTACCTCCGGAGCACTTTTTTTCAAAAATATACAGCACTGATTAAATACATGTTTTTATTAGTTCAAGTGTGATATAAAATTATGAAATCAAATATAATTTTGGTAAAAATTTCATACAATTTTAAAATAGAGGGAATTTATTTTATAAATTTTTAGTACACTTTAGTGCTTTCGCCAGAGACCCTACCCTTAATTCAACTCAATATTTTAATTTCCTTTCTGCTATATACTACTGTGACACTTACCTGCGTTCTGAAGTAAAAGTTTTGTAATATTTCCAAAAAATTACTGAGATAAGTGAGAAGAAAAACAATGATTTTTTTTTACAAAAAATTATCTTCTTATAAGAACAGGTACCTGTAGAATGATTAAATTAACACATATAGCTTAGATTTTAGATCAAATCATAGTGATTAATATGTAAAACACTCAGGACCTGATTTTCCATTAGGCCTGGTAGGCCTAGGCCTAGGCTCCCCCCCCCCCCCAAAAAAAAAAAAAAAAAAAAAATTCATTTTAAAAGGAAAAAAAAAGAAAAAATTCCCAATTCAAAATTTTTTTTAATTTTACCTTTTTAATGGCAATTTTATTTTATATATCCTTTCAAATTTGATTGATTGATTGGTTCATCATATGTATGTTATAGTGTATATAAGGGATTAATAAGTTTTTCTGGTTGCATTGTATTGGTGTTTTAATGATGAAGTTAATATGTTGTATTGCTTTTTGTTATTTGATAATGTTCTAGGCTTCTACACCTCAAATAGCCAATTCTTGGTAAAATGGTACTTTCACGGGGATTCATGATTATTATTATTTTTTTTTTTGTGTGTGTGTGTGTCAATTTTGGAAATTTTACGACCAGATAAGTGAAAGGGGGGGCCCCCCATCCCGAGTTGTGCCTATAGTCAAGAATTTTCTAAATCAGGCCCTGAAAACACTATTGCAAAAATTTCATCAAAATATATTGAAAACTTTTTAAATGATTAGCTTTCTCGTTTACAAAAGTAACTGAAAACCCAGTTTTCTAGAAAATTCATTTAAAGATGTTACTTCCTGTCTTTTAATATAACTTTCGGTTTATTGAATTGACCATAAATTCTCATCCAATGATCGGGCGAATAAAAGTAAAGCAGTTTTAGAATCCTAAAAGATTGGCCTTTGGAATAGAGCAATAATTTTTTTTCTCGACATTTTGCACAAAAAACATCCATTTCAACGTAGGCACATACCTTAAATAAAGAGCGCGAAAAATTCGAAAAATTCTTAAAATTCTTCCAAACCATTGAGTTTTTAAAAAGCTTGATTTTTTTTTCATTTATGAAATTGTTATTCTCATTTATAAAAATGGTGGGTTAATGTACAGACTAAGGGTCTGTTCACATAGGAGTCCGGTAGCGGAAGCGTAAAAGAAAAGATGGCGCTGAGACGGAAATAAACCAATCATAGGAGTTCAAAATTTCGTTGCTAATCGTTTGGAGGTTTGTCATTGGTTAAATATATTTCAATACTTTAACGTTTCCGTCAATACTTTAACGTTTCCGTACTTTAACGTTTCCGTGAACAGGCCTTGAGTTATCTTTTTGCGAAGCGATTGCTTTCAAAACTTCAAATTTATCAGATGATTGAATTCATATCTCTGGAGTAAAATTAAGGGCAATAATAATAATCCATTCTAAACACATAACTTTTTTTTTCAATTTTCAAATATCATGTATGTGTTATGTATATATGTGTTATCTATCTATCTATCTATCTATATATATATATATATATATATATATATATATATATATATATATATATATATATATATATATATATATATATATAATATATATATATATGTGTGTGTGTGTGTGCGTGTGTGTGTATGTGTGTGTGTGTGTGCGTGTGTGTGTATGTGTGTGTGTGTGCGTGTGTGTGTATGTGTGTGTGTGCGTGTGTGTATGTGTGTGTGTGTGTGTGTGTGTGTGTGTGTGTGTGTGTGTGTGTGTGCATGTATGTATGTGTGTCAAAATTTTTACGCATTTTGGTACTTTTCTGTTTAACAGTTTACTGCTTGCCCAAGCGATATAGACTGGGTTTGACGCGCTGCCAAAATTATAACTCGCGACAAAGGACATCTGAAATTTTGCTTTCCGGAGGATCAGATGCCTTTTAACGTAGGATTACGTTAAAATTATATTATTTTAGAAAAAATATGGCGCCATTAAATACATTAGAATAATATGTATTTTAGAATCTTTCAAGGACACTGAAAATCTTATAATCTTTCATCATAAAATTCATAAGTGGTTTGATATTTCAATGTGTGAGAACGCTTTAATGTTCTAGTTGTTGTACGCACCATACTGCAGTTGAAGTTTCTTAACTTCAACTGGCAACTGCTGTTTTTTCTCTTGTGAATTCTGACTTCGCCTTTGTTTGCAGGCAGTTCTCGTCTGCTTCGTGATCGTGCCGTGCTGGCACGCAAAAAATTTTAAGATAATAGAGGTTGAAGATGCAGTCAATGTCTTTTACTATGTGTTATTTTATTGTTTTAAAAGCTACATAAGGTATTTATAAACGTTATGAAAGTTTGACCACCTCCCCGTTATTTTTCTCTTCGGCTTCATAGATTTACATTTTCCTCATCGGCATATTTTCTACACTCTAATGCAGGGATTCCCAAGGTTCTTTGGCCTGCCAACCCCTTTTCAGAAAAAAAATTACTCAGTGCCCCCTTGGAAATTTTCCCTCTTAAGGGTGCTATGTACTAACCCTATTGGACTCGCTGACCTCAGTGTTAATTTATGAAGAAAATGTGTCTACAATTTACAGCTACATAACTGCTGATAATCCAATAAAAATGGTATTTTCAGATAGCCTGAATTTTCTGCACCTTGCAACACGATTCATTTGACAAATTTCGTCCACCAAAGGAATTGGATGAGCGTTTAAAACACATATCAGATTTTCCCCCGAATAATTTAAATTTTAAAATATTATTCGCATTTTTTTTAAACCAAAAAAGTTCCAAGGTGTGAAATAATTTTCTCTATTACGGAGTACAATTTTAAAAAAAAATCTTTCAATCTAATTCTGTAATCCTTGGACACATTTTCGCCGTAAGGTTAACATTGAGGTGAACGAATCCAAAAGGGTTAGTACACAGCAGCCTTAAGCCTCCTCCTCAATTCTGTAGCAGATTACTTCACAGCTTAAAAATATCATACAATGCATTTGAAAAAAAATCTTTATTCTATATCCCAGAATGGTGCGCGTTAACTCTGTCGTGGCTGCAATGTCCTCCAAGTTCTCAAATTTACCTCTGGAGATGGGAAGGTTAAGCGTTCCGGTATCGTCACTTGACTCAACGCCGCGATTTTAGGGGAATTTCCTTTATGAACGAACAAAGAGAGAGTCTATTAATAGTATCGAACTTAAGCTCCGCCTTTGGGTCCACTTTCGGCGCAGACGTCACGAGCATGCGCAGGAGTTTTAAAGGCTTTTGAGACATATATTATGAGATATATATTATGATATATTTTGAGTTTTAAGCAGAGCGGGATAGAATTTCAATCGGGTTGGTCACGCGTCACGATGATCGAGATGACGACTTGGCAAATAATTAATAGATTGAATCGGGGTAGGTTAACATTCGGAAATAAACTCTTAAGTGTAATTAATTTGTAGTTCTTTGCCACAGGCCTGTAATCACTGACTGCTATATCATTAATAATTATTTAGGAATAGATTAAGATGGAGTAACGTGAGATAAGACGACATAATGAAGTGGGTAGAATAAGCTCCGTGTCATATATATTTATATATCCGTTACGATTATAAAAATAATCGTAACGGATATTTTTATAGACAAAATAATGTACAAGAAAATATTCAAATTAAATCTAATAGAACATACTAAAGAATATAGTACAGTTAATATAGTACAGTTTGAGGAACATTTCTTTTACTGTATTTTAATATTTTTTGGATAATGTCCAATCGTCTGCCGCATTAGCAAGAACAATTTTTTTTGTCAGTTTATTCCGTTGTTATGCACGTGAAGCAAAATTAGTTTAAAGTATTACAAAAGAAAAGAAACCACGGGATCAGAATTTTATAAATTAAATTTTAAAAATTAATCTTTAAAAATTCAACAAAAATCAGAAAATGGAGGTAAAGATTCGAAAAAGATTTCATTTTAAAGGAATTTTTAGAATCTTTCTCGTGATATAAATTTTATAACTCTCAGATTATTATTTTAAATGCAAACTTAAAGGAATGTTACAAAAACAGCTTAAATATTTAATTGAAAAAATTCCAAGAAGAATTTTTCAAAAATGTTTCTTAGTGCACCTCTACACTATAAGAAGAATCGCCATGTCAGTCAGTCAGTTACGGAACTGTTATATATATATATATATATAGATAGATTAAATAGCTGTGATTTAAAACCCAAATAACAACTTTTTAATAAATAATTGATACATTTGTATTTAAATATTCAATAAAATGGTTGCTATTGGATTGGTATACAAATGATTATATGGGCATAAAAATCTATCCAGTTGAGAACTTCAAAGATAGCATATAGCAGTAGCTCGAAATTCGCAGGATTTCATGAAAAAAATGAGGATATGCAACCGGGTCAATGAACCTCAGATCAGTGTTCTACCAACCGAACAATTCTGGCAGTGTGAGGAACACTCATTTTCAAAATACATTCTTCCTAGACAGTTTTTATTTCTCTTGCTTAAACATAACCCTAAAAACAGATTTCAACATTTTTGTCAGGGATTTGTAATATTGTAACTACTTGAAATTAATTGTTATGAGATTTACTGAACCGCAATATTTAATGTTTTTCCATATAAATTGATTCGTCTGTCTTCAAAATATTGCTGAAAATGAACTCTATTCCTTATTATTTCAATAACTTTGGGCCTGAGTCTTGGGGCATGCGAAAATTTTGCCATGCGAAAATGACGTCATCGTT
Source organism: Dolomedes plantarius (assembly GCA_907164885.2). NCBI lineage: Eukaryota > Metazoa > Arthropoda > Arachnida > Araneae > Dolomedidae > Dolomedes > Dolomedes plantarius. Next base: position 42,379,859 of record OU015503.1, on the reverse strand, counting down.
GCATACATTCTTAATCGACAATAGTGCTCATTGGTAGATTTTACAGACAGACGTCACGATGACGTCATTTTTTTCACAGCGAAATTTTCATACGCCCCGAGACTAAGGGCCTTTGTTTGAAGTACGAAAATCTTAAAAACTATCAGTTGTTGGAGAAGTATATGAGCTGCTCACTTGCCATCGATTAACTCCATAAAATAAAAAGTGGAGAATATATATATATATATATACTAGCTGAGTGGCAACCCCATGTGTTGCTTTTTCGATTTAAAATGAAATAGTTTCATTTCTCAAAGATTAAAAACCGTTTAATCACTTTTTAAAATATATTAGAATTTTAAAAAAATGAAATAATAATTTAAAATTATCTTTCTCAAATTTCGGTTTTTTGGCTTTTGAAATAATTCTTTCAAATTTCCGTTTTCAAATTTTGCTTTTTAGACAAAAAGAAATTCATTCAATTAAAAAAATTCTAAAGGTTTTAACTTCTCATTTCCTAAAACTAAAACTATTTCTGGTACTTTAAAATTATTTCTGGATTTCAATTATTGAATGACTCGTTCTCAGACTCAATTCTCAACTAATAATTTTTCCTTTTGGCAACTGAGCAGAATTTCTTTTGAAGAGTAGAGTTCCTGGGTCTATTGACTTTAACTCCTGTCGCAAGATGCTTATTATCAATGTATATGTGTTCAATAGAAAAAATTATTAAGTTAAATTAAGTTTAAAGTTACCAGTTACATTAATATAAAAATTAAGTTTAAAACCTCCAAAAAGTAGAAGGGTAAGATAAATATAAAAATTAGAAATATATTAAGATTAAATAAATTAAGATTAAAATGAAGAATTAAAAAATTTAAAGAAAATAAGTTGAAATTAATTATAAAGTTACGGAAAAAATGGCCCTCAGCAAACAAGATAGAAAGTTTGCATAATAAAAGAAAAAAAAGGTCCCTGTGCAGGGTCAAACAGTTCGTAATGAGATGATTGCAGAGTTCCGCGGGGGAAAACAAAAAATATCTAGATAGGGAAATTTGGAAGATGCGACACCACCTGGGACCGAACCCACAACGTAGAGTTTTTACCAGGTCAGCGCGATGACACTGCGCTACGGCAGCACACAAACATGTGAGCAAGATGGGAGGTGTATCGCGGCAAGGCCGCATGTAAATATTAAATCTCATGGGTGGACAAAGTGCTTAAAAAATAGAAAGACAGTTCTGGCGAATTCAAAATTGGTGGTGGAAGAATCCTCATCAGTTGCTCATTAATTAGAAACAGATTTCACGAACTTTCTGGAATTATTAGTGAGTAAAATAATAAGTCGAAAAATTACGAACTCGGCATTCAGTTACATTAAGACGCTATGGCGATCAGCGTGGGAAATTTCAAAAGTGAATTTTGCAAGTACGCTTTTTTAGAATGAAAACATTTTTTTTATTAAATGTATTTGGTATATTTTGGAAGTTGAACATGTAGCAAAGGCCGATGAATCATAAAATTGACATTAATAGGTGCAGAAAACCGAAATATTTGTCCATCAAAATTGTCGATTTCGTGAAAGTCGGAAAATTGCTTTGGGGAAAAAGCTTCGTTTGCAATGAAAAACATTTTTAACTTTATAAAAATATGTATATCCTTAAAGACGAAGAGTTGTAAAACACATGGAAATAAAAAAATTGTCGATTGGAGGACGGAAAAGTTGAATTTTGCATGCATGAAAATAGTGGAAATTTGCGAAACGGAAAGGAGCTGGCCCACCCGGAATGTCAGCTATTTCTGCTGCCCAGTTCTTTTGAGTTCGGCGGTTTTAATTTAATAATTAAAATTTTAAAGTTTTGAAAGTTGAGGATAGCATCAGTGCACGCATCTCGTCCGTCCGCGTATATAAGTACCAGTCGCGATATCATGCTATGCTCGGTTCGCGAGATTAGCCCGTCCCCGTGTCTGCTCACTAAAAAACATACATTTGTTTACCTTCAGCTGTTAATAGTAAGATATATATATATATATATATATATATACAGTAGACGCTCGTCAATCCGGACTCGGTTAATTCGAACTTTCGGTTAATTCGAACTAATCCAAAGGCCCCAAAAATCTTGTATTGGAATTAATGTTAAAAATATCTCCTTAATTCGAACTAAATTTTTATCACTTCGGTTGATTCGAACTAAAAATTTGACAAAAAAATTTTCTTTTTCCTCAATTAACGGTTAAAATACACGTTGTATTTATTATTTTGTGTGTCAAAATCACCTGTATTTTTTTTATGTGTAAAGAGGCACATGCCTGCATTCCTAGACTATTGCATTTCCGCTAAACGTTAGTGGCTATTGTCCTTATCAGTGCTTAACGAACAAAGCGATTTTCCGTTGTTTGTATCGGTTTTCTTAGAATTTCAGAAAAACCAGTCTTTACTACAGATTCTAGGGAGCTGCGTCAGTTATGCCTGCAGAGCAGACAAGTTAATGTGATCTATTTTTTCTTTCTCAGTGTGTGATGTGAAAGTGTAAAAATGCAGGATGTCTACGCGTGGAAAGTACAAAACCCTAATTTTGGAGACAAATGTAGAAATTTCAAAGAGAGTAGAGAATGGTGAATGTAAAACAAAGTTAGCAGCTGACCATGGAATTAAAAAAAATATCCTGTAAACTTATTTGAAAAACAAGGAGTCAATTTTAGATTCATGGGAAAAATCAAAATTTGCTAGAGGAAGGAAACGCATGAGAAATGCATCCCAAGAAGATCTAGAAAAAACTCTACTTCTACGGTTCCAGGATGTTAGATCTCGAAATTTTCCGATAAATGGACCCCTAGTGCTGACGAAGGCTGGTGAATTGGCAAGTCGATTGGGTATTGAAGATTTTAAATGCAGTGATGGATGGCTTTCTCGATTTAAGTCAAGGCACAATATTTCTTATCAAACTGTATGTGGCCAAAGCTCTAATGTAAACGAAGACGTATGCACTAATTTCGGTAGGAAACTGCCAGGGCTTTTCTCTATTTACCCGCCGAAAGATATTTTTAATGCGGCCATAATGGACAAAGCCATAATGGACTCTATTAAAACTATTAAAGCATTTATTCAGATGGAACCTTCCTCTGAAAATGAATTGAAATGTTTACTTCAAATCGAGAAGTTGGCTGAACAATGTAGGCATCATAAACAAAACCAAACATCCACTTTACAGTGTTTTCCCAAAGTGTAATTCGTATGTGTAGTTAAAGTTTACTTTCTACTGCATATCTTCTGCTTCATTTTATGATTACGGCAAGTCTGTATTGCTTTTTAATATGTTAATTTTCGATAACATAGTATAATATATTTTCTGGGGTTATACATACTAGGAGATTTTTCTTCTTCAGTGATACACTTTTAAAGTTATATATTTTCTCTTAACATCGGATAATTCGAACTTTTTTCGGAGAACCTTTGAGTTCGAATTAACGAGCGTCCACTGTATATATATATATATATATATATATATATATATATATATATATATATACAGTAGACGCTCGTTAATTCGAACTCGGTTAATTCGAACTTTCGGTTAATTCGAACTAATCCAAAGGCCCCAAAAAACTTGTATTGGAGTTAATGTTAAAAATATCTCATTAATTCGAACTAAATTTTTATGAATTCGGTTAATTCGAACTAAAAATTTGACCAAAAAAAATTTATTTTTCCTCAATTAACGGAGAAAATACACGCTGTATTTATTATTTTGTGTGTCAAAATCACCTTTATTTTTTTTCTATGTAAAGAGGCACATGCACGCATTCCTAGACTATTGCATTTCCGCTAAACGTTAGTGGCTATTGTCCTTATCATTGTTTAACAGATAAAGCGATTTTCCGTTATTTGTAGCGATTTTCTTAGAATTTCAGAGAAACCAGTCTTTACTACAGATTTTAGGGAGCTGCGTCAGTTATGCCTGCAGGGCAGACAAGTAAATATGATCTAGTGTTTCTTCCTCAGTGTGTGATGTGAAAGTGTAAAAATTCAGGATGTCTACGCGTGGAAAGTACAAAACCCTAATTTTGGAGACAAAAGGTAGAAATTTTAAAGAGAGTAGAGAATGACGAATGTAAAACATAGTTAGCAGTTGACTATGGAATTTAAAAAAAAAATCTTGTCAACTTATTTGAAAAACAAGGAGTCAATTTTAGATTCATGGGAAAAATCAAAATTTGCTAGATGAAGGAAACGCATGAGAAATGCATCCCAATAATATCTAGAAAAAGCTCTACTGCTATGGTTCCAAGATGTTAGATCTCGAAATTTTCCGATAAATGGACCCTTAGTGCTGACGAAGGCTGATGAATTGGCAAGTCGAATGGGTATTGAAGATTTTAAATGCAGTGATGGGTGGCTTTCTCGATTTAAATCAAGGCACAATATTTCTTATCAAACTGTATGTGGCCAAAGCTCTGATGTAAACGAAGACGTATGCACTAATTTCGGTAAGAAACTGCCAGGGCTTTTCTCTACTTACCTGCCGAAAGATATTTTTAATGCGGCCATAATGGACAAAGCCATAATGGACTCTATTAAAACTCTGAAAGCATTTATTCAGTTGGAACCTTCCCCTGAAAATGAATTGAAATGTTTACTTCAAATCGAAAAAGTTGGCTGAACAATGTAGGCATCATAAACAAAGCAAAACATCCACTTTACAGTTTTTCCCCAAAGTGTAATTCGTATTTTTAATTAAAGTTTACTTTCTACTGCATATCTTCTGCTTCATTTTATGATTAAGACAAGTCTGTATTGCTTTTTAATATGTTAATTTTAGATAACATAGTATATTATATTTTCTGGGGTTATACATACTAGGAGATTTTTCTTCTTCAGTGATACACTTTTAAAGTTATATATTTCCTCTTAACATCGGATAATTCGAACTTCGGATAATTCGAACTTTTTTCCGAGAACCTTTGAGTTCGAATTAACGAGCGTCCACTGTATATATATATATATTGGAACATTTCGTCTAGTGTTACCTTAGTATTATTACAATTTTTGCGTAACTAAGGTAGTTGTTAATTGATTTGGCAAATGAAAAAAAGTAATACCATCCAATTAAACTTCAAATTATTTTTTAATGAAGAAAAATATTGAAATAATTGTTTAATAATTCCCAAGTACTTCCTTCTGTGGAAGTTAGACTGTAACTGACTCATTTATTTTACCCTTTTTTGTGATGAAACAACTCTAAAAGATTGACCGTTACCTTCCAGTACCATAAGGCTCGGTGCACACGAGCGATGCGGCGCCGGTGCGGCACCGCAGTTGCGATTAGAAGTACATAGAGTTGAACTAACAGATTCACACGGACGTTTGAGCCTCTGCGAGCTCGCAACGACCGGTTTTTTCACCCCGTGTACTGCTTCATCGCACGAACGACAACGGCTTAGAAGTACCTTCATTTCAACTGCGCTATTCACACGGACGACATTTTGCCGCAAAAACAAAATGGCTGAAAGTGTAGACACAGAACTTTTAATAGAGGAAGTTAAAAAGTTTAGTGAATTGTGGGATATTAAATGTGAATAGTACAATATATTTTCAATATATTAAATATATTAAATTTTATACAAATTAATTACACAAATTAAATACACAATTTAACATATTTTCAATATATTAAATTGTGTACAATATATTTACATTATTCTAATTTTTTGAACTATGTTATGAAGTATTCTAATATTTTGAATTTTTTTTCACTTGCTGTTTTAAATATATTTTCTATTTCATTGTAATATGTTCATATTTTTATAATCTACAAAATATGCAGATTTGTATTATGATAATTTATATTTGATATCATTGATTATTTATTTGATAAATTAGATTTGCAATTCCCTTGACCATATTTTCTTTCATTATTCTAATTTTTTGAATCGGAGCTGTAGTCTGAAAACAGACTCAATCCTACCTTTGGAAAATTCAGTACAGATGTGACTTTTGTTCGTTTTGGGCTGCTTTTAAAACTGATCGGCTGGTACTGGAAAAAACTCAAAATCTGTCGTAAAGTAACCCCAGCTTACGGTACTTGCTTTGTGAGTTTCAAATGCGTTCAACGATTTGAATTAGGCCGTCTGCACACGGAGCAACTCAAAAGAAACTGATAACTGACTCAAATCACAAACCAGTCCGTGATGAGTCGCAACCAATGTAATTGAATGGAGCCACGCACACGACGCAACTGGTTACAAACCCGTCCTGCTTCGTGTGTAGACGGGCTTAGAGTACGGAGTTGAGGCTGCTGTGTACTAACTCTACTGGATTTGCTCACCTCAGTGTTGACCTATGGGGCGTGTAGACCAAAAGTGTCTACAATTTACAGCTACATAAACGTTGATAATCCAATAACAATGGTATTTTAAGATAGCGTGATCTTTTCTGCACCTTGCAACAAGATTCATTTTATTAATTTCGTCCACCAAAGGAATTTATGATGGTTTAAAACACTATACGAGACTAGAAGGTAACCCGTCATTTTGACGTCATAATACTAATAATGACGTCATAATGGAAAAAGTATATGAAAGTTAAAAAATATCCCGAATTATCTAACAATATTGCATTTAATCCACACCTTGTAAAAGCAAACCCTTTCATTATCTTTTATTTATTTAGTTTTTCATGCGACTGGAGTAGTAGACTGCCATCCAGTTTTTTACAGATCACTACGCGATATGAATACTTGAGCTACTTGATTCATTCACATTCAAGTTTGTTTACTTTCAGAATTCATCGCAAAAGTAAACAGATTTTTAAAAACTGTTCAATATACAGCTAAAAGCATCCAATTTTTTTTAGTTCTGAATGTTTTACAGAAAAATAGGCTGAACAAACGTGATTTGATGGAGAAGATATTAGTTTTTAGGTAAGAAAAAATTCTGATCCACATCTGAAATTGAAATTAAGCCTAACCGGCTGTTTGTTTGCTGAGGGCTTCAATTGAAAGATGAGTACAGCCCGGAAGTGTTATACAGAGACAACGGCTATTATATATATAATTTTCCCCCCCTGAATTATATAAATTTTAAAGCACTATTTGCATATTAAAAACAGGAAAATGTCTCAAGGTATAAAATTTCTTTCTCTATTACGGATTAAAATCAACAACAGTTAAAAAAAAAAAAAAAAAAAAAAAAATCTTTAAACCTAAGTCGGCAACCTGTGGACACATTTCCTCCATGAGTTAACATTGAGGTGAGCGAATCCAATAGGGTTAGCACACGGCAGTCTTAACTGGATTGGCTTCTGAAATATATTATTTATTATTCGGTGGCCCCCAAAAATAATTGTCATTGATTGGGGTTAATCCTTATTATTTGGGAAATTTATTATGAATATAAAAAGTTATGAATCAATCAAGTGCTTTGACTTTAAAATAATAAAAAAAATTAAAAAATGGAGTTAATCGATTTGGCTCGTAAATGGCTCATATTTCATGAAAAAATTCAGGCCTGTATGATTTTATAAGGGGCAGGCATTTCGGTCCCATGGTCAGCGAAGCATATCGTGATTTCAAAATTTTTACAGCCCTGGTTGGGTAACAGTAACTGAACTCTAAGTGTACCACTTGACAACAGCCCTATTTTACATAACATTGTTTCATTGTTGAGTATCGAATATCAATCATTAATAGCCATCTTTTACTTGATACAGATAATTATGATCGATAATGAGGATTTCAACCGAAAAAGAACTCTCAAAGAAAGAGATGCGCACCGATTGTGAAGTATAAATGAATAAAAGTCTAGAGTAATCAGTTTCTTATTTTTAAGTGACGAATTCAACGTCATCTGTTAACAATGGCCATTCGACAAAGTGGGCTGATTGCTATCCTTCATTGGTTAGCGTTTCGTGTAAACTATATGTGATCCATCAGAGCAGATCTGCTTCTTCGCATTTTTAAGTCATATCTGTTTCGTTCCTTCTTTTATTTGACCGAGTGATTTCTTCTCTTGGAGTGGAAGGGAGAATGTACAAATTAAGTAATGCAATGATGCATGCATATACATAGAGACATACTTACAAACTAGAGAGGTTCCTATATAGTTCGTATGTATATGGAACTAGCTGAATTAATTGGTATGTTTAATATTCATAAAACATACAAATTTAAATTAAATTCTTTAAAAACTTCCATCTCAATTAGTCTAGTGGTTAAATTTTATCTTTTACCGCATTTTAATTTTTTTGTCAATTTATTTCGTTGTTATGCATGTGACGCAAAATTATTTTAAAGTACAGTGGACGCTCGTTAATTCGAACTCGGTTAATTCAAACTTTCGGTAAATTCGAACTTTCGGTTAATTCGAACTAATCCAAAGGCCCAAAAAAACTTGTATTGGAGTTAATGTTAAAAAAATCTCATTAATTCGAACTAAATTTTTATCACTTCGGTTAATTCGAACTAAAAATTTGACAAAAAAAATTCTTTTTCCTCGTTTAATGGAGAAAATACACACTGTATTTATTATTTAGTGTGTCAAAATTTCTTTTCTGTGTAAAGAGTTACATGCCTGCATTCCTAGACTATTGCATGTCCGCTAAACGTTATCAGCTATTGTCCTTCTTATTAGTGCTAAACGGAAAAAGCAATTTTCCTTTATTTGGATCGATTTTCTTAGAATTTCAGAAAAACTAGTCTTTACTACAGATTCTAGGGAGCTGCGTCAGTTATAACTGCAGTGCAGGCAAGTTAATGTGGTCTAGTTTTTCTTCCTCATTGTGTGGTGTGAACGTGTAAAAATTCAGGATGTCTACACGTGGAAAGTACAAAACCCTAACTTTGGAGACAAAGATAGAAATTTTAAAGAAAGTAGAGAATGGCGAATGTAAAACAAAGTTAGCAGCTGACTATGGAATTAAAAAAATGCCTTGTCAACTAATTTGAAAAACAAGGAGTCAATTTTAGATTCATGGGTAAAAATCAAAATATGCTAGAGGAAGGAAACGCATGGGAAATGCGTCCCAAGAAGTTCTAGAAAAAGCTCTACTGCTATGGTTCCAGGATGTTAGATCTCAAAATTTTCCGATAAATGGACCCCTAGTGCTGACGAAGGCTGAATTGGCAAGTCGAATGGGTATTGAAGAATTTAAATGCAGTGATGGATGGCTTTCTCGATTTAAGTCAAGGCAAAATATTTCTTATCAAACTGTATGTGGCCAAAGCTCTGATGTAAACGAAGACGTATGCACTAATTTCGGTAGGAAACTGCCACGGCTTTTCTCTTATAAAGATATTTTTAATGCGGCCATAATGGACAAAGCCATAATGGACTCTATTAAAACTCTGCTAGCATTTATTCAGATGGAACCTTCCTCTGAAAATGAATTGAAATGTTAACTTCGAGAAGCTGGCTGAACAATGTAGGCATCATAAATAGAACCAAACATCCATTTTACAGTTTTTCCCCAAAGTGTAATTCATATTTTTAATAAAAGTTTACTTTATACTGCATATCTTCTGCTTCATTTTATGATTAAGGTAAGTCTGTATTGCTTTTTAATATGTTTAACTTTAAATAACATAGTATAATATATTTTCTGGGGTTATACATACTAGGAGAGTTTTTTCTTCAGTGATACACATTTAAAGTTATATATTTTCTCTTAACATCGGATAATTCGAACTTTTTTCTCAGAACCGTCGAGTTCGAATTAACGAGCGTCCACTGTATCACAAAAAGAAGAGAAACCACGTGATCGGCATTTAATAAATTAAATTCTAAAAATTAATCTTTAAATATTCACCAAGAATCAGAAAATGGTGATAAATATTCGAAAAAGATTTTATTTTAAATAAATTTTTATGATCTTTCTCGTGATATAAATTTTATAACCCTCAGATTATTATTTTAAATGCAAACTTAAAAAAAGTTACAAAAACAGCTTGAAAGTTTAAATTTAAAAAAATCTAAGAAGAGTTTTTCAAAAATCTTTCTCATCGCACCCTTACACTATAAGAAGAATCGCCATTCAAAATTTCAGCTCTCTAGGTCCAGCGGTTTGGTCTGAGCGCTATATGTTAGTCAGTCACGGAACTGTTTTATATATATAGATAATAAATAAAATCATCCAAATGAAAAAATTTCAAATGGTTTGAGTAGTAGAAAGAAAATATAAAGCCCTAAATGTCGCCAAAGAAGCACATTTTGTTTCTTTGTTAAAAATATATTATTGGGTATTTAAATTCATATAAATCAACCACATGCTTGTACAATGATTTCTTCGAAATGCAACCTTTTGTGCTGTACTGTGTATGCTCACTATTCTGGACGTCTGTACTTTGTCTACTAAATATTGAATAACATTGTTGATCCATGAAATGTAAGACATCCCTTTGTTCTGCTTTCATGAAACTGCCCAGAGACTTTTGATTTACAGTCAAATTTCTTATAATATTTTATGCGATGCAGAAATACTCTTTCTTATTTTTTTTTTGCGTTAAAGTGATTAAAAACTTTATGAATAAATTTTAAATATACCTCTAAAACACATTTTTAAAAATTTTCCTGTATACAGAATTAAAAATTTTGGACAACTGAGCGATTGTTTGAGCAGGTATATCATAAACTAAACACTCTCTTAATTTTGAATTTAAAAATTTTGAAAACAAAGTTTTCAGCATTTATTATATATGCATAGCTAGCTGAAAACCCGCACTTCGCTATGGAGTACATTCAAATTAAATACAACGGTCAATGTAAGCAATTAATGCCAAATATATATATATATATTATATATATCACGCATATATATATATATTATATATATCATATATATATATTATATATATATTATATATATCAAGTCTGTGTGTGTGTGACCGAGTTTTTGTCTGCTCGCGGCACGGCGCAAAGACGGCAGGTCGGACAGTCTTGAGATTCGACAGGAAGATGCCCCCCGAGGTCTCATTATGCACCTCGAAGCCCTTTTTTCGATTTTTTAATTAGATTTTCCGTAATTAAATATTTAGTCGCGATTTGGAGCTCCCGGACGAGTAAAAGCTCCGTAAATCCTAACGTATCGGTCCAAGATTTTTTTTTTTTTTTGGACGAGCCTATACGGGAAAGATGACACTATACGAAAATCACAATTAAAATTGTCTGTCTTAATTTATCGATTAATTGTGATTTTTTTTCGATCGCCTGTACGCACCCGTTTTTCGAAAAAAAACGCGATTTTGGCCGCTACCCTTTTTTCCAAATTGTCGAATCGATACGTAAATTTCGTTACATTTTTACGAAATTTTTATCTCAGAGACCCTAGACATCGCAGTTTCGAAATCCAGAACCAAAATTAATTTACAAATTGTAGTTATTTTTTAATAATTTATTTTATGATTCGGAAACTCTTGCAAGAAATCTCATTTTGGAGATTTCGTTCTTCATTTCCGGACGAAGGTAAAAAGGGGGAAAATAGGCGTGTCGTTTTCGACGTCAAGCACGTGATGTGTTGGGGCGTTAGTTTTCTATGAGGGATTGGGTGGTTAAAGGAAATCGATTACTATTGCAGTGATAATCGATTAAAAAATCGCATTTAGTAATGCCGAAATTTTTTTGGCCAACACTTAGTTAACATCATATAATTTGTGGTGTGTTTGTGGAAAACGTTTTTCGTCTCGCTGACTGTTGTGGAAAGTTTTAAGTAATCCTATGTCAAAAATTTTGCCAAAATGTGCCAGAAAGGATTAAATTTATATGGGTAAAATAATGTATCGTGGTGAGGAAAAGGATGACAGCGACGCCCATTAACAAAGGGTTAAGGCTACTAAAAAATTGGTAATTACATTACCCGAGCAACGCCGGGACGGGTACAGCTAGTATATATATATATATATATATATATATATATATATGTATAATATATATATATATATATATATATATATATATATATATAATAAATACGACGATCAATGTATAAAATTGATGTAAAATAAACCAAAAAAATATATTTATAAAAAAATCATAAGAGATATTTTATAGACAAAATAATGTAAAAGAAAATATTCAAATTAAATCTAATAGCACGTACTAAGGAATATAGTACAGTTAATATAGTACAGTTTGAGGAACATATATTTTACTGTATTTTAATATTTTTTTGGATAATGTCCAATCGTCTGCCGCATTAGCAAGGGAAAAAATATTGTTTTTGTCTATTTCATTATTATGGACGTGACGATAAATTTATTTAAAGTACCAGAAATAGAAATCACGTGATCAGCACTTAATAAATTAAATTCTAAAATTTAATCTTTAAAAATTCACCAAAAATCAGAAAATGGAGGTAAAGATTCGAAAAAGATTTCATTTTAAAGGAATTTTTATGATCTTTCTCGTGATATAAATTTTATAACCCTCAAATTATTATTTTAAATGCAAACTTAAAAAAAGTTACTAAAACAGCTTAAAAATTTTATTTTTAAATATCTAAGAAGAATTTTTCAACAGTCTTTCTTAGTGCACCCCTACACTATAAGAAGAATCGCCATGCAAAATTTCAGCCCTTTAGGTCCAGCGGTTTGATCATTGCGTTATATGTCAGTCAGTGAGTCAGTCAGTTACGGAACTGTTTTATATAGATAGATGAACTTTATATAACGATACATTTGAATAATAAAAACCATAGAAAAAGAGAGGAAAGCAAAATAACAAAAATTGTGTGTTTCGGAATTTCCTAAAGTTGCCCGGGAAGCAGAGGCATGGTGTTAATTGCTCATTTAATTTATGTACAGGCCAGCGACTTTGGAAATTGAGAAAATGATTAGACATAAATATACCAGTATAATATACCAACAGGGAAACAAAGAAAAACTTTAATTTTGGGCAAGAAATTAACACATTGTTTATCGGCAATTTTATTTAAATATATACGAAAGTCATCGGCAAAAACTTAATTATTGGAATAAGTACGGCATTTTAACGTAGGATTACGTTCCTCAATAAGGGTCCTGCAGAAAGCAAAATTTCAGTGTTGTCGCAAGTTATAAATTTGGCAATGCGCCAAACCCAGTAGTAGGCAGTAAAACAGTTAAACAGAAAAAGCACCAAAATGCGTCAAAAAAAAAAGTAGTAAGCAATGATAAGTAATCCTACGTTAATAACCCGCGGTAGTTTCGTTAGAAGAGACTACCTGATATTTTTTTTTTATTTCCTGAAATCTGCTTTCTGTATATCGGGATCTGAAATTCACAGTTTCAATGATAAAATGTGAAGATTTTTGCCTGAAACTCATTCAGGTCATAATAAAGGTAGTTTTCGAATAAAGCAATGTTCAGTTGATCAAACATTTCCCCAATATAACTTTAATTTATCCTAAATTGTCTTCAACATTCGCGTGTAAAAACACGAGTTTACTCAGTGAACAATGTGTTAATTACAAAAGAAATTGTACTGAAATAATAGAAACGTAGGCGGTAATTGGCATTTAGTTTAAAGCTGCTGTGTACTAACCGTATTGGATTCGCTCACCTCAATGTTAACCTACGGAGAAAATGTGCCTACTATTGACAGCTACATAAATGCTGATAATCCAATAAAAATTATATTTTCAGATAGCCTGAACTTTTCTGCACCTTTCAATAGGACTCATTATTACCATGTTTTTATTAACTCGCTTTCTTGTTTGTTTGTTTGTTTGTGTGTGTGTGTGTGTGTGTGTGTGTGTGTGTGTGTGCGTGTTTGTCCGCTACAAATCTTGCGATCGATTTTTAACTAACTTTCCGACTAGCTAGACATTTGAAACTTTTGGAATAGCTTAGAACACGATGACAATGCATTTTTAATAATTTTAGCCATCTTTAAGCAGGATTGAATTCATTTTCAGTTAATTTTGTTTTTGTAGACTAGTGCAGCCATCTATCGACCGGGACGGGAACGAAAAGTTAAACGCAACTTAACTTCCAATTAACTTCATTTTCTTTCAAGTTGATGGGATAATTCATCAAAAAAATTTTTAAAAAGTATTTATTAATACATAGAATTGTCAAGTTTATATGATTCAACAGAAAATTTAAAAACATGGTATATAAAAAGTTCTTTTTATCTTGTAATTATTTTATAAATTTCGTCCACCAAAGGAATTGAGGAACGTTTAAAACACACTAGACCAAATTTTTTCCCCAGAATAATTTAAATTTTAAAATATTATTTTCATATTTTTTAAAAAACGAAAAATGTCCCAAGGTGTAAAATTTCTTTCTCTATTACAGAATAAAATTAAAAAAAAAATCTTTAAATCCAAGTCGGCAATCCTTGGACTCATTTTATCCATAGGTTAACACTGAAGTGAAAGGGGCTTATAGTGGCCCTGTAGTACAGCGCGCTGGCATTCGGGGCTGAGGGTTTTAGGATCGAATCCCGACGTCGCCCCACTAAAATACCTCCTTTTTGTGTCGTCCCTTCATAGGGATTAATGCTCATCGGCGTTTATAGTACCCCCATAATAAAATGGCCAGCAAAACTGCGTTGAATTATAGGCGAATGTCTGCAAGAAAAGTGCCTCTGCTAACCCCCCCTTCAAAAATAAATAAATAAATAAATAATAGGGTGAGCGAATCCAATAGGGTTACTACACAGCAGCCGTAAGCAAAATAATATAAAAAAATTTGTAATAATTTGCAAATCATTATAAATTTATTTTACCCGAAAAATACATGCTTAAGAAAAATGTTTCTTCGTTTGACACAAACATATGACAGTACTAGCTGAAAACCCGCACTTCGCTACGGAGTACATTCAAATTAAATACAACGGTCAATGTATGAAATTAATGCCAAAAAAATAATAATTATATATATATTTATTTATTTATAATAAATACAACGATCAATGTATACAATTGATGTAAAATATATATTATATATATATATATATATATATATATATATATATATATATTTATAAAAAAAATCGTAAGTAATATTTTTATAGACAAAATAATGTAGAAGAAAATATTCACATTAAATGTAATAGGACATACTAAAGAATATAGTACAGTTAATATAGTACAGTTTGAGGAACATAATATCTTTTATTGTATTTTAATATTTTTTTGGATAATGTCCAATCGTCTGCCGCATTTGCAAGAAATTTTTTTTTTCTATTTAGTTGTTATGCACGTGACGATAGATTTATTTAAAGTACCAGAAAAAGAAATCACGTGATCAGCGTTTAATAAATTAAATTCTAAAAATTAATCTTTAAAAATACACCAAAAATCAGAAAATAGGCGTAAAGATTCGAAAAAGATCTCATTTTCAAGGAATTTTTAGGATCTTTCTCGTGATATAAATTTTATAACCCTCCAATTATTATTTTAAATGAAAACTTTTAAATCAAAAACAGCTTAAAAATTTAATTTAAAATAAATCTAAGTGGAATTTTTCAAAAATCTTTCTTAGTGCACCCGTACACTATAAGAGGAATCGCCATGCAAAATTTCAGCCCTTTAGGTCCAGCGGTTTGGTCTGTGCGTTGTATGTTAGTCAGTCAGTTACGGAACTGTTTTATATATATAGACTAGCTGAAAACCCGCACTTCGCTACGGAGTACATTGAAATTAAATACAACGGTCAATGTATGCAATTAATGCCAAAAAATAAATATATATATTTCTAATAAATGCGACAATCAATATATACAATTGATGTCGAAGAAAAAATATATTTTTAAAAAAATCGTAAGGGATATTTTTATAGACAAAATAATGTCCAATCGTCTGCCGCATTAGCAAGAAAAAAATTTTTTTTTTGTTTATTTAGTTGTTATGCACGTGACGATAGATTTATTTAAAGTACCAGATAAAGAAATCACGTGATCAGCATTTAATAAATTAAATTCTAAAAATCAATCTTTAAAAATTCACCAAAAATCAGAAAATGGGGGTAAAGATTCGAAAAAGATTTCATTTTAAAGGAATTTTTATGATCTTTCTCGTGATATAAATTTTATAACCCTCAAATTATTATTTTAAATGCAAACTTAAAAAAAGTTACAAAAACAGCTTAAAAATTTAATTAAAAAAAATCTAAGAAGAATTTTTCAAAAATCTCTCTTAGTGCACCCCTACACTACAAGAAGAATCGCCATGCAAAATTTCAGCCCTTTAGGTCCAGCGGTTTGGTTTGTGCGTTGTATGTCAGTCAGTGAGTCAGTTACGGAACTCTTTTATATATATACTAGCTGAAAACCCGCGCTTTGCTACGGAGTACATTCAAATTAAATGCAACGGTCAATGTATGCAATTAATGCCAAAATATATATATATATATATATATATATATATATATATATATATTTATAAAAAAATCGTAAGGGATATTTATTTTTTTTGGATAATATCCAATCGTCTGCTGCATTAGAAAGAAAAAGAATATCATTTTTGTCTATTTAGTTGTTATGCACGTGACGATAAATTTATTTAAAGTACCAGAAAAAGAAATCACGTGATCAACATTTAATAAATAAAATTCTAGAAATTAATCTTTAAAAATTCACCAAAAATCAGAAAATCAAGGTAAAGGTTGGAAAAAGATTTCATTTTGAAGGAATTTTTATGATCTTTCTCGTGATATAAATTTTATAATCCGCAATGTATTATTTTAAATGCAAACGTAAAAAAAGTTTAAAAAACAGCTTAAAAATTTTATTTTAAAAAATCTAAGAATAATTTTAGAAAAATCTTTCTTAGTGCACCCCTACACTATTAGAAGAATCGCCATGCAAAATTTCAGCCCTTTAGGTCCAGCGGTTTGGTCTGTACGTTGTATGTCAGTCAGTCAGTGAATGAATGAATGAATGAATGAGTCAGTTACGGAACTGTTTTATATATATAGATAGATAAACTAGCTGAAAACCCGCGCTTCGCTACGGAGTACATTCAAATTAAATACAACGGTCAACGTATGCAATTTATGCCAAAAAATAAATATATATATTTATAATAAATGCGATGATCAATGTATACAATTGATGTAAAATATCTATCTATCTATATATATATATATATATTTATAAAAAAATCGTAAGGGATATGCATTTTTTTGGGATAATATCCAATCGTCTGCTGCATTAGAAAGAGAAAAAAATATTTTCTTTGTCTATTTAGTTGTTATGCACGTGACGATAAATTTATTGAAAGTACCAGAAAAAGAAATCACGTGATCAGCATTTAATAAATTAAATTCTAAAAATTAATCTTTAAAAATTTACCAAAAATCAGGAAATGGAGATAAAAATTCGAAAAAAATTTCATTTTGAAGGAATTTTTATGATCTTTCTCGTGATATAAATTTTATAACCCTCAATGTATTATTTTAAATGCAAACGTAAAAAAAGTTTAAAAAACAGCTTAAAAATTTAATTTGAAAAAATCTAAGAAGAATTTTTGAAAAATCTTTCTTAGTGCACCCCTACACTATTAGAAGAATCGCCATGCAAAATTTCAGCCCTTTAGGTCCAGCGGTTTGGTCTGTGCGTTGTATGTCAGGCAGTCAGTCAGTGAATGAATGAGTCAGTTACGGAACTGTTTTATATATATAGATAATGTCACGAGACCAATCAAAAAACAGTCCATCTTTTACAAACAAATTCATATCTTTATTTCCGCACAAAAGGGATTCATTGCAGGCATGAATGACATATGTTTTTATCGCAAATAAGGTTACGATGAAAACAAAATGGATTCATAAACGTAAGAGATATACTACATATCAATGTGATAAGAGAGTTTTTGTCACAACTTCCAAAGGGAAAGATTATGAATATGAAATCGAAAGAACACAGACACGTGTAATCCTTTGCCATGTGCCGATAATACATTTCGGCGCTCTTACAGTGATCTGAAAATTATGGAAATGAGCCCAGACTGTGAGAAAAAAAAATACCAGATGGAGTCGTTAAAGTCGTCATCATTCCTCGTTTTGTTTTCTCTTCTTATATCCTGTTCACGCTTTAGTAAACAATAGACAACACCAGAGCGAAAATCCGAAAATAAAGAAGAAAAAAAACTGAACTTGGAATATGTCATTTTAATTACTTTTTGCAGTCTGTTTCTCAAAATGGGGTAAAAAGGAAAAAAAAAAACAAAGAATTAAATCGTCTGCTGCCAGGATTAAGTTTCAAACTGCTTGTAGCTAAAACATTCCCGAAACGCTAGAAAAATAGAGTAATTATATAATCTAGATTTTGGAAAGATACTACAATTTTGGCATCAGTAAAATGGAATAAAATTTAACAGGTGATATACGCAGAAGTGAGGCTTACAGTAATTTGGTTAATTATCGAAAAAGAAAACTACTATAAAATAGGTCATACTACAAGCAGCTATGTGCATTTGTGCGTGCGTTCGTGCTATTATGTCCACTCTTATAAATGCATTTGTACAAATTAAAATTAAATTTATTGAGTATTAAACTTAATAATTTAATAAACTTAATTTTAAAGTTGAATATTTTAAAGAATTTGCTGATATTTGCTCATATTCAACAAAATAAATTCATAAATATATGAATCATTATACGGGATTGTTGAACGAAATTTAAAATGAATTTGAACTTCGTCTCCTTTACTATTCTGGCCTCTGGAGGTAATTTTCTTGGTTAAGGCTGCTGCGTACTAACCCTATTGGATTGGCTCATCTCAATGTTAACGAATGGAGAAAATGTGTCTAAGGATTGCCGACTTGGATTGAAAGAAATTTTTTTTTTAAAAAATTGTACTCCGCAATAGAGAAAGAAATTTTACACCTTGGATCATTTATCGTTTTTTTAAAAAAATGCAACTAATATTTTAAAATTTAAATTATTCGGGGGGGGGGGGGAATCTATCATAGTGTGTTTTGAATGCTCCTAAAATCCTCTAGGGCAGCAGTTCTCAACCTGGGGGGCCTGGGCAGCAGTTCTCAACCTGGGGCGTAGAAAAATTTCAAGGGAGGCGTGAGTTTTAAAAAAGTAAAACTAACTGTAATTTACTGTACTCAATTTTGCGGTCACAATGTAACCGTAACGTATTTTCGACATACGAACACGAACACGATAATTGTCGTACCCGATAATTGTCGTACCCGATAATTGTCGTAATTCTAAAATCACGATAACTGTCGTACGTCTGGACATTGAAAGTGACCTGAGGTGTGCTTTGTCACAGTTACAACCTAATATTCAAACACTTGTCAAGTACAAACAGTGCCAGCCCTCTCATTAATGTTGTGAAAGTGACCGGTATTACAAGCCAACCTCACCTAGATCCTTGATTACCTCAAATATATTTGATCTGTATCTAATTCTTTGATTTCATATGTTCTAATAATATGTTCTAAATTAAGATATGTGTAGTAATATTAAATTTTGAGTATGAAATTATCTATTCTATATTTTTATTTAATATTTTAATATGTTTCAAATTCCGATTCTACTATTTCTATTGACCACATATGGTGGTGGTGGTGGTGGTGGGAGAGGCGTGACCTGACATCAGAGTTTAAAGGGAGGGGGGGGGGACAGAGCCTGAAAGGTTGAGAAACTCTGCTCTAGGGGACGAAGTTCGTAAACTGGATCCTGTTGCAAGGTGAAGAAAGCTTCAGGCAATCTGAAAACACTTTTCATTGGATTATCAGCATTTATGTAGCTGCAAATAGTAGACACGTTTGCTCCAAAGATTGCCGACGTGGATTTAAAGACTTTTAGGCCGTCTGCACACGGAGCAACTCAAAAGAAACTGATAACCGACTCAAATCACAAACCATTCCGTGATGAGTCGCAACCTATGTAATTGAATGAAGCCACGCACACGGCGCAACAGGTTACAAACTCGTCCGACGAGTTTGTAACCAGTTGCGCCGTGTGCGTGGCTCCATTCAATTACATAGGTTACGACTCATCACGGACTGGTTTGTGACTGGAGTCAGTTATCAGTTTCTTTTGAGTTGCTCCGTGTGCGGACGGCCTAACTTTACATAAATTGGCGCACAGCAGACTTGAGGACTTTCCGAAATCTGTGTATTAAATACTTTGTGCAGTAAATCCTTCAGCTTTGCTGTTTTGAGCTTGTGTATCTGACGGCAGACTGGATTTGATGCAAAAATAACAGTGCCTATTGGGTAAATAAAAGGGAATTTTGTGCTCAATCGCAATTTCCTGCCGTAAATTGCTACTCGCCTACTCCAAAGCTTAGATCCCCTCCTCCAGTTACAACGTTTTTTGATCAAATGCAATTGTCTCAATCTTATCCGCTTAGGCCAATTGTTGAAATTCCCGTCTTATTTCCTGTATACGAGTTATTATAGCAGATTAACGGGAATCTCACAACAATGGGCAGCCGTGGGGTGTAAATTGTTGTTCGCAACAAGGAGTTAGGAATTATCGGAGGGAGTAAAACGGATCTGGGATGTTTTTGAATACATTTGAAACAACAGGCAAAGAACTGAAGAAGTTGAAATGCTTAATTATTTTCAATTTTAAAAAAATTAATCATTTTTACCAGTCCGCTTCTATTCAGATAAGAATTATATTTACAAGGGTGCCGCAGAAGGAACTCCTACATTTCGAAGGGTAATAAGAAACGAACGAAAAAATTTACAGAAAAAAGCTTTACATTTTCGAAAAGCAATTACAATCGAAAATGTAACGTAAAAATTAACGTAACGCAAAAATTTAGTTAGTAACGTGAAAATTTAGTTAGACGTTTTCGTCAAACTCTGCGAAGCTATTTAAATTAGACTGTACTAATGATAATAATAATAATAATAATAATAATAATAATAATAATAATAATAATAATGTTAGTTGAACTCTTCAGACGTTTTCGTTGAAAATTTTAAGTCGATTTAAATCAAGATGTCCTAATAATGATGATGATGATGATAATAATTATAATGATATAATAATAATGATAATAATTACTATAATTATAATAATAATTATGACTAGGATATTTAACTGTAAAGACGTTTCATTGAACATTATACGGCGATTTAAATGAAGGTGTCATGATCAGGATAAGGATGGGTTTTTTTTCAACTAGGATATGAAAATAACACAACAAACATGGCGCCCGTTATTTGCGATGTACTGCCCGTTCTCTAAAAGTCTTCCATCACTCTGCTGGTCATCTCCGGGGGGAATGGCGGCAATTTCCCCACGAATAGCGGGTTCGCGGACTCGTCACACTTTTTTCACCCCGCAATTACACAGACGCGAACGAGGAGAGTCGAATAGGGGAAAAGAGTGATAAATGGGTGTGTAAATGGACCCCTCGCCGATAACCCAACTATTCTCCTCCCTAATCGTGGCGCTCGCTTCGGGAGCGGTTTTTTGGGACCGAGTCAAAGGGACGAAGCCAACGTCCCCCACGTTGGGGGGAGGGGTAAAAGGGGGAATGGGGACCGGATCGCAAAGGGATGAATGGCGACGGGGAAGGAGGTCAAATGTCAAAGGGGTGGATGTCGGGAGTTCCACAAATGACAACAAGAGGCGGGAATGTGAGAACGGTCATTCGGGTCGATTAGTCATGCTCCTGGAGCTTGACTAATGTCTCGCGAGGGGACGAGGGGAGGCTGATTCGCGTCTGTGTAACTCCGGGGTCAGGTGTTGTAATGTTCCGAGGACCATCCCTTGGTTTCCTTGGTAATGCAGACCCACATGCTATCACGTTTGAAACCTATCACCGGATAGTTTTACGATCATGAACTTCATCAGTTGCATAGAGCCCTAAGTGCCCTCTGTGTTGCGGTGACATAATCGTTGTTTTTAAAGAACGCCTCGATAACGAAACCGCGATGTTCACCGGACCCACACATGGTGTCTACTGACAACTAGAAAATCCGCCCGATCTGTTGCCACCTCTCCCGCTCCCTTACAAGTGACCTTCAGAAATGCGAGTCTATTTTGCCGCACCCCGTACGTAATAGGCTGCCAATATTCGTCATGAAGAAAATATAGACAGTCTAATTTGTCAGTGAAGCGTCTTTTGTTACGCTGTTGGTCGGTACCAGAGAAAGAAATCGCATAAATGTGAAGAAATGAACCTTTCAAAACATATAAATGAAGTTTAAGATGGACCAACTAAAAAAGTAGTATTGAAAATTACTTATACAAAAAAATTATTTATATCTAGATAGAAATAAACAAATAAAGCAATTTGAAAACGTTGAAAAACTCATTCCGCTTTTTATTACAAAAATTTTTTGTATTTATTAATTTTCCGAAGTATATTACACGAATTATTTTCCGTTCAAAACCGTAACAACCACCCTCTAATTTTATTTAGATTAAAGTGCATCTCTAAATATTCTTGACCGATTTTTTTAAATCTCGAGTTGAAGACCCCCTACTCTTCTGTATATATATAAATTATTATTTTCTTAATTCTATAATAATGTTGTATAAGTACTCGTATAGTATACGAGGATCGTGTCAACTGTTACGAGACAGAAGTGTATCTTTTGATACTTTAGGTATAATAAACAAATTGTTGTTTGTCAAAGCACTGTTGATGAAATGCTTAGGCCGTCTGCACACGGAGCACCTCAAAAGAAACTGATAACTGACCCGTCAACGACACGTTGACGGGTTTGTAACCAGTTGCGCCGTGTGCGTGGCTCCATTCAATTACATAGGTTACGACTCATCACGGAATGGTTTGTGATTGGAGTCAGTTATCAGTTTCTTTTGAGTTGCTCCGTGTGCAGACGGCCTTACAGGCATGCTCCACGCTTCATCTTTTTCGACTGACTTTCTTAAAGCTGTTGTGTACTAACCCTATTGGATTCGATCACCTCAGTGTTAACCTATGGAGAAAATGTGTCCCAGGATTGCCCACTTGGATTGAATTTCTTATTTTAATTGTACTCCGTAATAGAGAAAGAAATGCTATACCTCGGAGCATTTGTTTTTGAAAAAATGCAAATAATATTTTTTAATTTAAATTATTCGAAGAAAAAATCTGGTCTAGTGTGTTTTAAACGTCCATAAATTCCTTTGGTGGACGAAATTTATAAAATGAATCCTGTTTCAAGGTGCAGAAAAAATCAGGCTATCTGAAAATACCATTTTTATTGGATTATCAGCATTTATGTAGCTGTCAATAGTATACAAATTTTCTCCATAGGTAAACACTGAGGTGAGCTAATAGGGCTAGTACACAGCAGCCTTAACTGTGACTTCGCTTCTGGTCCAAAATGATTAAGAGGTATGTGAAGCTCGATTTTACTGTTCCTATAATCGTTTTCATCCTCCTTTTTTGGAACGAAGTTCGTTTACGCGGTTTACAGTAGAGTGAACTGGCAGGAATCGTCACGTAACGAAAAAGCGTTATACCCCCTTCATAAGAACTTTCTCTCAACAAGGACTCTGTGGCTGAATGGTTATCGCATCGGACTGCAAAGGTCCCCGGTTCAAATCCCCGCGCAAACGCTACCGGCAATTTTAAAACCCTTCACTGCACACTGTATCAAATTTGATACATAAGTTTTTTTCCCTTTTATATTCAAAAGCAATATTTTCTATCCACTTGTGCACCTTGTATTAATTTTGAAACATCATAGCAAAGCTTTTAATCACTGTTAGTTACATTTTCGTAGTATGGGTGGCAGGCAGCAAGAATACAATTGCGATCTCAGTAAAAGATAGCCGTTCAATTCATACCAGACCTGCCTTATTATTTGCTATATATTCAGTATTTTAAAGTCAGTTTACATCTTTGAAAGTTTTATAAATTTATTTTAGAGGTACGTAGCTTTTATAATTATTAACAAAATACTTCTTTAATCTTTTATAAAAAAATTCAAGTATGATTTCAATTTTATGTATCAAAAAATGATACATGGTGTGCTTACGCCATTTTTTTAAGGAAATGGCGGGAAGAAAGTTTTTTACACAGAAAGAAACTGGGGAACTTATAAGCAGATCGTGGAGTGATCATAGTGAAGATGGATCTGATTCAGAAAGCGATGGCAGCACAGGTGATCCTAATTATAAACCAAACAAAGTTTGTGATGAAATTTTTGATGGTAGTAGTGATTCGGAAGATGAGGTATCATTACTTGATAATAGCGATGTTCTTGATCTGCTTAATGGTGGGAACATGCCGAAAACTAATAGAAATAATACAGGGAGAACAAAGCCTGCAATCAACTGGAAGAAAACAAATTTAGTTCTAAATGATGATCAAATTTTATTCCGAGGTGAAGAGAATCTCGCTCCTGAAATTATGAATTTAAACACACCTCTAAATTTGTTTAGTTATCTTTTTACAGAAGATTTCATTGAGCGTTCAAGAAACAAATTTATTCAGTGTGCAAAAAAAAAAACCCAGAAAAGTGTGTCAATGTAAGGAATTTAGAAATTAAACAATACATTGGTATTTGTATAATGATGTCTATTGTACATGTACCAAACACTAGGGCATATTGGTCACCTGCCATAGGCAATGATGTATAAAAGAATGTATGTCATTAAAACGCTTTGAAAAGATAAGAGAATTTCTACAATTTTATGACAACAGTAAACAACCACCACATGATGACCCTCAGCATGATCGTTTATATAAACTTCGACCAGTTGTAAATGCTTTACTTGAAAGATTTTATATCGTCCCTATGAAATCGCGTCTTTCTGTTTAAACTTATTTATTGTTTGTTATTGTTTTAATTCACACGGGATTTATATTGTGTCATTAATTTATTTTTGTTGGTGATTAAATAATAAAATTAATCCGATTAAAAATTATTCTAGGTAACATCTAAATCAAAATAATTAATTTATATATTAAATTTTTTAATTTTAATTAAAATAATTAATTTATATATTAAAATTTTTAATTTTAATAAAATAGAGAGAGAGAGAGTTGGTTGAATAAAAGAGGGCTGCGATTTTTCGCGTGACAAAAATACACTAATATAATCAATAGAAATCTACATATTAAATCACGTTTAGAGTTGAAAAAATAACATAAGGAACTTCGTTCCTGACGGGGTCCCCCGACCGCACAATTTTTTTTTTTAAAATAAAAAAAAAAATTTTTTTTTAAAGGATTGTCCAGTGCGAAGTCGCGACTATCTTGAAAATCACAACATCCAGAAACATTCCTTGGTTCAGTGGATAACGTCGGTTCTGTGGACAGAGAGATACCATCATTAAACGATTTTTCTATGGCTCCTTGATTTGAGTTGCCTTCAAAAGGTGGTTCACAGTTTCGACTTTTATGTATTTTTCTTTTACACGGGAAAGGGATGCAATATGCGTCTTATCGTGTAGGTACTTATATTAAACTCCACTTCCTAATATTTTTTTGTTGTTGTTTTAATGAATGAAAGTGTCAGTTAATGCAGAGAGGTGGGTACCCTTTGGGGTAGTTTGGCGAAGTTTTCAAAATTCGCCAAAATCACATTAAAATTAGACTGTTATAAAGAATTCGGCAATTCTAAAATAGGCTCTTCAATTAGAAGTTATTACAATTCTTCAATTAAAATCTTTCAATTAGGCTCATGACACCCTGATTTAAATCGCTGTCTAATGTTGAAAGAAAACGTCTTTACAGTTAAATTAAAATCCCCATTATCTTCATCATCATCATCATCATCATCATCATAATAATAATAATAATAATAATAATAATAATAATAATAATAATAATTATTATTATTATTATTATTATCGTCATCCTCATCAGGACACCTTTATTTAAATCGCCGTATAATGTTGAATGAAAACGTTTTTACAGTTAAACTAACATCATCATTTCCATCATTATAATAATAATAATAATAATAATAATAATAATAATTATTATTATTATTATTATTATTATCATCAACATCAACATCATCATCATCATCATCATCAGAAAGCCTTTATTTAAATCGCCGTATAATGTTGAGTGAAAGCATTTTTACAGTTAAACTAACATCATCATTTCCATAATAATAATAATAATAATAATAATAATAATAATAATAATAATAATTATTATTATTATTATTATTATTATTATTATCATCATCAGGACACCTTTATTTAAATCGCCGTATAATGTTGAGTGAAAACATTTTTACAGTTAAACTAACATCATCATTTCCATAATAATAATAATAATAATAATAATTATTATTATTATTATTATTATTATTATTATTATTATTATTATCACCATCATCATCATCATCATCATCATCATCATTATTATCAGGACACCTTTATTTGAAAAGCCGTATAATGTTGAATGAAAACGTTTTTACAGTTAAACTAACATCACCATTTTGATCATTGTTATTATCATTATCATTATAATAATAATAATAATAATTATTATTATTAATATTATCATTATCATTACCATAATCATCCTCATCCTCATCATGACACCTTCATTTAAATCGCCGTATAATGTTCAATGAAAACGGCTTTACAGTTAAATATCCTACTCATCATTATTTTTATAATTATAGTAATTATTATTATTATTATTATATCATTATCCTTATTATCATCATCATCATCATTAGGACATCTTGATATAAATCGATGTAAAATGTTCAACGAAAACGTCTGAAGAGTTCAACTAACATTATTATTATTATTATCATTAGTACAGCCTAATTTAAATAGCTTCGCAGAGTTTGACGAAAACGTCTTACTAAATTTTCACGGTGTACGAGACACGTTTGGATTACCGGAAATATAGCAATTTAGTATTCCCCAAATATTGCAACAAAAAGTTTCTTCAACTTTTCAGAAAGAAGTCTCTTCAAGAAAAAGAGCGTGTGGATATTGCAGAGGTTAAATCCACAAATGAAACAGAATCTGTCCGCTAATCGAAATTTCTGGAATAGACCACCCGTCACCATGGAGCTCCGAAAGAATGATGAATTTAAGTGTTGATGGAAGGCGAACAGCCATTTTTTCCTCAGAGATTAATGAGACTTTCTTCCCTAAAACAGATAAAATGAAAGGAGAGGAGTGGAAATCGTCTGTAGTGCTAACCACAACGCAGACGAGAAATGTTAAACAAAGGAAAATGAATGTATGTAAAATAAAAGTTCGAAAGAGAATTAGAGGGAGTAAAACAACCGAAAAAGTATAAAATATAAATCGTCTGGTGTAGAATGTTTTTCGAGGAAAAGATGTGCAAGGTTGTTATATCATATTATAAAACAGTTATAGGAAACAGCAATTTTATAAGACATGACGACTGAATTTTTTTGCTCTTTCGGCGAATTTCATTTAAGGTGGTGTATCAGATGTCCTCTCGTATGTTACCGATGTTAATCGATGCCGAAATTGGCTTTTGGTATTTTTTAAATTGATAATTTTGAAATTATAATGTTAGTTGAATTCTTCAGATGTTTTCGTTGAATTGTCTGTCATTTTAAATAAGCATGTCATGATGATGATGACGATAATGATGAAAATAATAATAATGATAATGACAATAATCTCTATATATAAAACAGTTCCGTAACTAAATCATTCACTGACTGACATACAACGCACAGACCAAACCGCTGGACCAAAAGGGCTGAAATTTTGCATTGCGATTCTTCTTATAGTGTAGCTAAGAAAGCACTAAGAAAGATTTTTCAAAAATTCTTCTTAGATTTTTAAAAATTAAATTTTTAAGCTGTTTTTTTTACTTTTTTACGTTTGCATTTAAAATAATACTTTGAGGGTTATAAAATTTATATCACGAGAAAGATCATAAAACTTCCTTCAAAATGAAATTTTTTCCGAATCTTTACCTCTATTTCCTGATTTTTGGTGAATTTTTAAAGATTAATTTTTAGAATTTAATTTATTAAATGCTGATCACATTATTTCTTTTTATGGTACTTTAAATAAATTTATCGTCACGTGCATAACAACTAAATAAACAAAAAATATTTTTTTCCCTTGCTAATGCGGCAGACGATTGGATATTATCCAAAAAAATATTAAAATACAGTAAAAGAAATGTTCTACAAACTGTACTACAGTGGACGCTCGTTAATTCGAACTCAAAGGTTCCCAGAAAAAAGTTCGAATTATCCGATGTTAAGAGATAATATATAACTTTAAATGTGTATCACTGAAGAAAAACTCTCCTAGTATGTATAACCCCAGAAAATATATTATACTATGTTATCTAAAGTTAAACATATTAAAAAGCAATAGAGACTTACCTTTATCATAAAATGAAGCAGAAGATATGCAGTATAAAGTAAACTTTTATTAAAATTATGAATTACACTTTGGGGAAAAACTTTAAAATGGATGTTTGGCTCTGTTTATGATGCCTACATTGTTCAGCCAGCTTCTCGATTTGAAGTAAACATTTCAATTCATTTTCAGAGGAAGGTTCCATCGGAATAAATGCTTCCAGAGTTTTAATAGAGTCCATTATGTCTTTGTCCATTATGGCCGCATTAAACATATATTTCGGCAGGTAAGTAGAGAAAAGCCCTGGCAGTTTCCTACCGAAATTAGTGCATACGTCTTCGTTTACATCAGAGCTTTGGCCACATACAGTTTGATAAGAAATATTTTGCCTTGACTTAAATCGAGAAAGCCATCCATCACTGCATTTAAAATCTTCAATACCCATTCTACTTGCCAATTCATCAGCCTTCGTCAGCACTAGGGGTCCATTTATCGGAAAATTTCGAGATCTAACATCCTGGAACCATAGCAGTAGAGCTGTTTCTAGAACTTCTTGGGACGCATTTCCCATGCGTTTCCTTCCTCTAGCAAATTTTGATTTTTCCCATGAATCTAAAATTGACTCCTTGTTTTTCAAATTTGTTGACAAGGCATTTTTTTTTAATTCCATAGTTATCTGCTAACTTTGTTTTACATTCGCCATTCTCTACTTTCTTTAAAATTTCTACCTTCGTCTAGGGTTTTGTACGTTCCACATGTAGACATCCTGAATTTTTACACGTTCACACTACACAATGAGGAAGAAAAACTAGACCACATTAATTTGTCTGCACTGCAGTTATAACTGACGCAGCTCCCTAGAATCTGTAGTAAAGACTAGTTTTTCTGAAATTCTCAGAAAATCGATCCAAATAAAGGAAAATTGCTTTTTCCGTTTAGCACTAATAAGAAGGACAATAGCTACTAACCTTTAGCGGACATGCAATAGTCTAGGAATGGAGACATGTGCCTCTTTACACAGAAAAGAAATTTTGACACACAAAATAATAAATACAGTGTGTATTTTCTCAATTAAACGGGGAAAAAGAATTTTCTTTTGTCAAATTTTTAGTTCGAATTAACCGAAGTGATAAAAATTTAGTTCGAATTAATGAGATATTTTTAACATTAACTCCAATACAAGTTTTTGGGGGCCTTTAGATTAGTTCGAATTAACCGAAAGTTCGAATTAACCGAGTTCAAATTAACGAGCGTCCACTGTATATTAACTGTACTATATTATTTAGTATTCCTTGTATTAGATTTAATTTGAATATTTTCTTCTACAGTATTTTATCTATAAAATTATATATATATATATATATATATATATATATATATATATACACAGTGCGTCAAATAAGTTTTAAGACTGGGTCTGTAAAAAAAAATGGAAACAAGAAATTAATACCTGTTTTGGTTTTTTATTCAAAATAGGACCCTGTGGCTTCAATTCACTTTTTACAGCGATTTATTAATGAATCAAACGCCTGTTGTAAATCACTTTGTGCAATGATCTCGAAAGCACGCGTCGATGCTTCTTGTATGGTCGAAATATCCTCAAAATAACACCCTTTTAACTTCATTTTAATTTTGTTATGTTGGGAATAAGGAGTAGTCACAGGGTGCTAAATCAGGTGAATACGGTGGATGGTTCAACACGCAGACATTATTTTTTGCCAAAAGTCGACGAACAATAAGGCAGGTGTGACTGGGTGCATTGTCGTGTAACAAACACCAACTGCTTTCAGTCCTTGTGTAATCAGGACGAATGCGACGAATTCTGGCCATCAAACGCTTTAAAACAGCTAAGTAGTATTGACCTGTAATTGTTTGTCCAGTTGGAACAAATTCTTTGTGGATAATACCTTTAATATCGAAGAATGTAATGACATTGTTTTGATTTTGGATGGAACTTTTCTTGCTCTTTTGGCTTGCGGGAAATGTGGTTACTTCCATTCCGCCCTTTGTCGCTTTGTTTCAGGATCATATTGGAAACACCAGGTTTCACCACCTGTAACAATGAACTTCAAGAAGTTTGGATCGTTTTCAGCGGCTGAAATGATGTTTCTGCAATGTGCACTTCTCATTGCTTTTTTTTCAGGTGTTAAAGTGTGTGGAACAAATTTAGCACACACTTTTGTTTTGCCCAAATCCTCATGCAGGATGGTTCGAATTGTTTCTTTGTTGATGTTTAAAGAGTCTTCCATCATTCTCAGTCATGCACAGCGATCGTTTGTTACGAAATTTCGTACTTTCTCAATAACTTCAGGTGTCCTAGATGAAATTGGTCTTCCACTACGCTGATCATCTTCTACCGTATCTCTTCCGTCCAAAAAAAAACGTTTGTGCCGCACAAAAACATTTGATCTACTTAAATAACAGTCACCGTAAACTTGTTTCATGAGTCGGTATGTTTCCGAAGCACTTTTACCAAGTTTTGCGTTAAATTTAATTACAGCTCTTTGCTCCATCTTCAAAAATCAACATGACAAAAATTCACTTCTGCAATGAATGCTCGCCTTCTCTCAACTACTTAACGAAATGCTCTCAACTTGTTGGCAGTGTACAAGCAGACGATAGACGTTATGACACATGCACATTTACACTCACAGCGCCATTACAACCTGCGCTCTGAGACTAGTCTTAAAACTTATTTGACGCACTGTATATATATATATATATATTTTACGTCAATTGTATACATTGATCGTCGTATTTATCATATAATATATATATATATATATATATATATATTTGGCATGAATTGCATACATTGACCGTTGTATTTAATTTGAATGTACTCCGTAGCGAAGTACGGGTTTTCAGCTAGTTATTATTATAATAATGATAATAATAATGATGAGTATGATATTAGTTTAATTGTAAAGATGTTTTCATTGAACATTATAAGGCGATTTAAATCAAGGTGCCATGATGAGGATGATGATGATAATGATAATAATAATAATAATGATGATGATGATGATGATGATATTTAACTGTAAAGACGTTGTCTTTCAACTTTGGCCAGCGATTTAAATCAGGGTGTCATGATGATAATGATTATGAAAATGATAAAGTTAAGGATAATAATAATAATAATTTGTTATTTTTCTACGGGAAGAATTATTTTATTTCTTCATTTTCAAAGGCTGGCTATACATATTTTTCACTTTTGTTATCAACGTTTTAAAGAACATCTTTAAATGCATTGCATATGCTTTTGGAAAGAAAAAAAAATTAGTTTAATTTACAAAACAATTTTAATTTCATAATGATATGTATCATTAATTTTAATATGCTCTAAAAGATTGACAACAGAAAAATTAAAACATTTAAAAACTTCACGTTCTTTATTTGAACATTTAAGAAGGAGTGGAATTAAAAAACAGGCATTTGCTGATCTGTGATTACAAAATACTGGGAGAAAAATTCTCCATGGCTTAACAACAGGACTTTTCCAACAGTATTTTTCTAGCTACACATGTGCAGAAGAATTTTTTAATTATGTCTCATTGCTTGCAAAAGATCTCGAATTTCAGTGCAAGATTTCTTAAAAGTAATCTTCTATAAATTCAATCTAAAAAAGGGGGAGGGAGGAGGGTTTTACTTTTCTAACAACTAAAATCAATAGAGTGATATATATATATATATATATATATATATATATCTTATACAATAAATTCATTCAATGGCTAATGCAAATAATAATAATAATTAATGAAATAGAATGAATTATAAAAAAATCTTCGTTATTGTTTTAGAACCAATCGAGGGCGTCACAGGAACACTGAAAGCTGGACTCAGAGCAGGTGAGAATCGAAATCGAAGAATAAAAAAATAATACAATGAAAGAGGAGCGGCAAAGTTACACACGAAAATTTCCCTCACGTTATATCGAACACTGGCCGATAGGCTGAGAGGGGGGAAGGGGGGAAAGACACACATGTATATACGTTAATGACGTAACAATGGGAAGTACCCTTGGCGGAACAGAGCGAGCCGAATCGTGGTTTTTCTTTATCCCACGTCATTTGGGGCATGACTACGCATGCTATGGCCAAGGTGCATTTAGGAGAGACGAAAGGTAAAGGGTGAGATTTCTCCCGACTTTGGCTGCTACTAGTTGGCGAGATTGTTGTTCCAAATGCAGTTAAATTTTTCTAACATGAAAAAATAAAGTTATAAAATAATGAATTTTTTTATAAAATACGATAGGAAAAAAGTCAAGATAAATTTTTCCTTGATCGGAATCCGACTAACAAGAAAACTGGAATTTTTCATAGTTTTCATCTTGGTCACACGTAACAAAAATGGCGTTGTCAAAAATAGTATACCTACGTAAGTACATTGTTTTTCGTAATGTGAGTATTTAACTCATGATGCAATACATAAAAACCAGCTAAAATGGAGCTACAACTCCAACGCATCGAAATTCTCCTGACTTCTTTGAAGAAGCCGAAACCGTTATAAATATAATTTTCTTCGATGACTAGGCTTACGATATTACGAAATAGATTGCAATTGACAGAATCAGAAAAATTTAGGTACAAACACACACACACACACACACATATCTCTCTCTCTCTCTCTCTCTCTCTCTCTATATATATATATATATATATATATATATATATATATATATATATATATATATATATATATATATATATATATAACAGTTCCGTAACTGACTGACTGACAGGTAACACACAGACCAAACCGCTGGACCTAAAGGGCTGAAACTTTGCATGGCGATTCTTCTTATAGTGTAAGGGTGCACTAAGAAATATTTTTAAAAATTCTTCTAAGATTTTTTAAATTACATTTTTAAGCTTTTTTGTAACATTTATTAAAGTTTGAATTTAAAATAATTTGAGGCTTATAAAATTTATATCACCAGAAGAATCCTCAAAATTCCTTTAAAATGAAATCTTTTTTTGATCTTTACCTCCATTTTCTGATTTTTGGGGAATTTTTAAGGGTTAATTTTTAGAATTTAATTTATTAAATGCTGATCACTTGTTTTCTTTTCTTTTTGTGATACTTTAAATTTATTTTTGCGTCACGTGCATAACAATGAAATAAATTGACAATAATTACAAGATAAAAAGAACTTTAAATATACCATGTTTTTTTAATTTTCTGTTGAATCATATAAACTTGACTATTCTACGTATTAATAAATACTTTTTAAAAATTTTTTTGATGAATTATCCTATCAACTTGAAAGAAAATGTAGTTAATTGGAAGTTAACTTGCATATAACTTTTTCGTTCCCGTTCCGACCAATAGATGGCTGCACCAGTCTACAAAACAAAATTAACTAAAAATAACTGAAAATTAATTTAATTCTGCTTAAAGATGACTAAAAGTATTTAAAAAATGCATTGTCATCGTGTTCTAAGCTATTCTAAAAGTTTCAAATGTCTAGCTAGTCGAGAAGTTAGTTAAAAATCGATTGCAAGATTTGTACTTGACAAACACACACACAAATACACAAACAAGAAAGCAAGTTAATAAAAACATGGTAAAAAATATTAAAATACGGTAAAAGATAAAATTTAACCACTAGACTAATTGAGATGGAAGTTTTTAAAGAATTTAATTAAAATTAGTATGTTTTATGGATATTAAACATACAAATTAATTGCATAGACTGACCGTTGCATTTAATTTGAATATTTTCTTCTACATTATTTTTTCTATATATATAAATATATTTATACATATTTTTTGGCATTAATTGCGTATATTGACCGTTGTATTTATTATAAATATATATATTTCTTTTTTGGCATTCATTGCATACATTGACCGTTGTATTTAATTCGAATAAACTCCGTAGCGAAGCACGGGTATTCAGCTTGTAAATACACTGCTGGCCACCCAAATTGCAACACCAAGAAAGACAAGAGATATCACAACAAAATTTATTTTGTAGATAACATGTTGACCAAGTAAAAAACCATGTAAGATACCATGTTGACCAAGTATCAAATGATTAAATTTATAGACTTCTGTGAAGTGTGGTTCCTGCCAAAATCAGTAGCCAGAGTAGCTGCCATTGTTGGAGATCACCGCTGCCACACGCCTCGGCATTGATTCAAAGAGACTTTGGATGAGTTCTTGGGGTACAGCAGACCAAGCAGCTTCCACACGTTGCCAAAGTTGATCTTCTGTGGCAGCTGGGGATGGAATCTGGGTCAATCGTAGAGCAACCATGGACCACATGTTTTCTATCGGCGAAAGATTCGGAGAGCGAGGCGGCCAGGGAAGCAATTCAATCTGGCGATTGACGAAGAACCGTTGGACAATGCGTGCCACGTGTGGTCGCGCATTATCCTGTTGAAATATGGCTGTGGGCAAGCCCTGAAGGTAAGGAAGGACAACTGGCTCCAACACCTCGGAGATGTAGCGCTGGCTGTTTAAAGTACCGGCAATGCGTACTAGAGGTGTGCGAGAGTGATATCCAATTCCGCCCCATACCATAATACCCGGTGCAGGACCAGTGTGGCGGTGCATAACGCAGCTGTTCAGCATCCTCTCTTCACGGTGTCTCCAGACTGGAATGCGACCATCGTGGTGTTGCAGACAGAAGCGTGACTCGTCAGTAAAGACAATTTCATTCCATTCTGCCGTCCACATCCTTCTGTCATCGCACCATTGGCGGCGGAGACGTCTGTGGTTCTGCGTCAAGGGTAGACAAAGCAATGGACGTCTTGCGGACAGACCACTCTGCTGTAAACGGCGTCGAATGGTACGCGCAGACACTGGATGATGCGTTACAGACTGCATGTGCTGTGCTATGGTTCGTGATGTGATTGAGCGATCCGTCACTGCCATGCGCACAATTTGCCTGTCATCACATGAAGTGGTGCGCTGAGGTGGATGCGATCGAACACGCCGGTCCGTCGTACCCTCCTGCATCCAACGATCACATATCCGCATTACAGTTGTTTGGTTTCGTCCAACACGACTATCGATTTCCCTGAAAGATAATCCACAATCTCGGTAGGCCACTATCCTTCCTCTGTCGAACTCGGATATTTGATCAAAAGATGATCTCTGTTTTCGACGAGGCATAATTGATCTTTTTTTGATAAAAACCACAAGAAAAACACAATTGCCGAACTTGAAATCGTCGAAATCTCCAAGCCTTAAATAGCGCTTTGAAGTGGCGCCACAGCCGCGCGTTATGTGCGTCTGCGCTGAAATTCTAATCATTTGCATATCTCACCTCCGCTAATGCATGTTGTAAATTTCATGTTATTTGCATGTTTCCTTCAGGGTGTTGCATTTACAGTGGCCAGCAGTGTATATACACTGGTGTAAGAAATTAAGAGAATTTGCAGACTTGGTCGATTATCTCTAGAACTACTGTACCGATTTTAATGAAATTTGATATGTAGATACATTGATACAAAACAAAACAAATAACCATTCAATAATTGTAATACACACGAATGATCGTGCGTAACACTCGGTGGAGTCGGAAAGTATGAAACAGCGGTTGCAGAATAAACAAAAAAATGGATTAATAGATGGTGTAATTTTGCAGCAATCCGTTAATTTCAAATTGTAACAGTAAAAATGAGTAACCACCAACGTTTAGATGATGGAATGAGGTGGCGAATTGTGGGGAGGTTAGAAAAAGGCCAATCTCAAATTCAAATTTGTAGAGAGTTCAATTTAACGCCCAGCGTCGTGTGTAACTTATGGAAACAGTTCCAGGATACCGGATCCATCGAGAGAAAGCCTGGGCAAGGTCGTCCAAGAGCCTCGACGTCCAGAGAAGATCGCCATTTGTCGATTATAGCGATGCGTAACAGGAGTGCTACAGCTTCTCAGGTCTCTCGTGACTTGTATGCAGCCACAGGGACCCGTGTATCAAGGGTGACTGTTTCCAAAAGACTTCATGAGAGAGGGTTGTTTGCAAGAAGACCTGCTGTTTGCGTCCCGCTCACTTCTACGAACAGGAGAATCCGTTTATCATGGTGCAGAGAGCATAGAGATTGGAGTATGGTTCAATGACTGACCGTTCTCTTCACTGATGAGTCCGGGTTCAGCCTAAACACCGATTCTCGCCGTACGTTCATATGGAGAGAACCAGGGACCCGCTACCTACCCTCCAATGTCCGCGAAATCGACCATTATGGCGGAGGAGGTTTAATGGTCTGGGCAGGCATCATGTTGGATGGCCGCACACCTCTTCATGTCTTTGAAACAGGCACTGTGACTGGTGTGAGGTATAGGGATCAGGTCTGGGAGCCCTATGTTCGCCTTTTCAGGGGTGCAGTTGGCCCTGAGTTCATTTTAATGGACGATAACGCGAGGCCACATAGAGCTCTTCTGGTCGACGAATTTCTAGAGAGTGAGGATATTCGCCGGATGCATTGGCCAGCCAGATCTCCAGACTTTAACCCTGTAGTGCATGTCTCGGGTGCTCTAGGGAGGGCAATTGCAACTCGCAACCCACCCCCCTCCGAGAACCATCCAGGGAATGAAAATAGCGTTGCTGAACGAGTGGGACCAATTGCCACAGGAAATGATAAACTGCCTTATTTGAAGTATGAAATCCCGCTGCGAGACCTGTATATCTGTAAGAGGGGACCATACCCCCTATTAACCCATCTATTAACCCATTTTTTTGTTTATTCTGCAACCTCTGTTTCATACCTTCCGACTCCAACGATTGTTACGCACGATCATTCGTGTGTATTACAATTATTGAATGGTTATTTGTTTTGTTTTGTATCAATGTATCTACATATCAAATTTCATTAAAATCGGTACAGTAGTTTTAGAGATAATCGACCAAGTCTTCAAATTCTCTTAATTTCTTACACCAGTGTATATCGAATTCGTATATATAGACTTAAACACAATGTTATAAAAAGTATTCTTGCATATGGGTATCTCGTTTATTGCTTAAACCTGGAAGATATTAAGTATACGTAGAGCTCCCTTTCACATCAAGACATTTTTTTGGGAAGGCTATCCTATCAAATAGGTTATATGTATCATCCAGAGATGAATAGTATTAAAGTACAATTATACAGCAAAGTACTATAGACAGAAGAGTTTAAAATATCGTGTCCGACAATTTAATCATTGCAAAAACATGCAGTTTGTGTCATTTTATTCCGAAAGATCTAGAATTTTTTCTTAAACCGAGAAAATATAAAAAAAAAGTATTTCTTTTTTTTTCCTTTTAATTTTACGTCATGCATTCTACCGGAAGCCAATATTCTTATCTTCGGATTAATGTTGAGGGAAATTAAAAAACAACGGCTGTAAATAGTAATCGAAAGCGTGACGGCACAAAGACAAGGTATTTTATTTCCACACACATATAGATAGTTCAAACAATCAGAACAACATCGCAACGCTATTCTTAGCACGAAGCTGAAACACACACAACCATCTTATTTGATTTCAAACTTAATTCTACAGAAAGACAAAACATTACTACGAGTTGCCATTCCATGAATGCAAAACTATCAAAATTCTAAATACACTACGATTACATTGATTGGGCTGACATCTAGGGGCGAAATAATAAAATCATAAGTACTTTCAAACACATTCCCTTAAAGTATTATCTGGTTGCAACTAGGGGACGAAGCAGCACCTTGCAATATTTCCTTCGCCAAACATCAGAGTTGGCACGGTACAGTCTGGTAGACAGCCTTAATCTGGAACTGTCCATATTATATTTTCTCGAATTAAACGATTTTGTGTATACCGCGATCACGAGATGAAGCCTTTATCCCCAGAAATCCCGTGATAAATAACTTAATGTCTCGAAATTATAAAACAGAGCAGTTTAGATAAAGGTGAGGATATCTGATGTCCATATCATTTTATGATTTCTCCATTATTTGATAAAACAATTAATGGGCTGAAATACACTAGTTATCAAAAATTTACGAAAAATCACAAAAAGAGGGATATCACGTTCAAAACTAGGCCAATCTGTTTAAAATTTGAATATGTTGTTAAGTAAAAGATGCTGAACAATACTACATTATGCAAAATAGCGGCGCTGCAGTCGGAATACGTCATTTGCGAGGAGCATAAAAATACATGTTTCAGAGTAAGGCGACAATTGTCGCTGTGAGGCTGAGATTAGACACCTTATGAGCAGATGTCCGGCCTATTGCCTTGCAGCTGCCAGCGAACGGTCACCGTGCTAAGCCTTAAATCATGGGTGAGTTTTCAAATTCTGTTAGGATCAATTCCGAGAAGCGAGTGCGATTTTTTTTTCTTGTAACATCCTCTAACAACTCTGGGAGATTTTCATTTTGAGTTGATGAGGTCAAGTTCGCGATAGGTTGATACGTCAAAATAATATCATCTAGAGCAGGGATTCCCAACGGGGTCCAGGTGGATCCCTTGGGGGTCGATTGGAGTTTAAAAAGGGTCTATAGCATTCCAGGGGTCTATTGGGGGTCGATGATAAATTTTTCTGTCTTAAAATTCAATTTAAATTTTTAGGAAGGAAATTATTAGATAATATCCGTTTTAATATGTATAAATACAGATTTGCATAGGTCGGAATGATCAACGCATTGTAAAATTGCTAAGAAAAATATATATTTATATTCGTTATGTTAGCTATTGTGACTATACGATTATAAAAAATTTCAGGCCAAACATTAAAAAAAAGAATTGTATCAATGCATCAAGCGCAACCACCACATTAATTATTGAAATCGAACTTTTGTGCAACTACAATCTGTGTTTATGAAATCTTGTTTATATTTGAGAAATTAAAAATGAAAATTGTAAATAAAAAATAATAAAACATAAACCTAATAAACCACTTTTTCTAATTTCTTGTCCATATTCTTAGTCAAAATGTTATCTTTAAGTGTTTTATGTGCAATTATTAGTATTATAACTATGTTGTATGCGGTCTATTAAAGAGAAAAATGTGAGGGAGGGGGTCGATGAAGAAAATCATTCTTTTAAAAGGGTTCGATGTAGGAAAAAGGTTGGGAATCCCTGATGTAGAGGACCATTGCAACCTGTTTGAAATCTCACAAGCAGATTTGTTGCAAAGATAGGAGTATCTGTTGGTATAGTTTTGCTCCCATATTTTCTGCAGTACTCTATGATTCAAGTTTGTTATAATGTTATGCTAATGAGATTAATCAATTTAGATGGTAAACCACTGAACGGCAGTGGTGAGGAAGATAAGTAAATATCTACCATGTATTATGTCTAGTAAGTTAAGTTTCGCAGGGAAGCAGGATTCAATCAACTGCGCGCAGGGAGAGCGAAAATTGGGAAGCAGTTCTATCTCAACTGCGTGCCAATGAGAGTGTTTAAACGAAAATGTGCGCGATGGCAATGTATATACAATCATAACTAAGTTCGGAATCTGATTCCGATGAATTCGAAGACCAAGTTATTTCAACATTACTTCGTGAAAAGCTTCCGAAAAGCAATTATCTAAAGTAAAGAAAGACGCACGGAGAATTCATTCTCAAGAATGAATTTTCTAATGAAAAATATAGAAATTATTACCGTGTAAACTATTTCGCGGGATAGGCAAGTTGTGGAGTGCTCTTTTGGTATTCTTTCTTCGCGTTTTCGTATTTTTCG
Organism: Dolomedes plantarius; assembly: GCA_907164885.2. Lineage (NCBI taxonomy): Eukaryota > Metazoa > Arthropoda > Arachnida > Araneae > Dolomedidae > Dolomedes > Dolomedes plantarius. The sequence continues at coordinate 42,340,035 of OU015503.1, read as the reverse complement.
TTCACCTTTTGAATGTAAAGTAAGCACTGTAGTAAAAATTACAAAAGCATCTTGCGTACTGCACAACTATTTGAGGAATTCTGCAGTATTGCAAACAGTGTATACCTATTGACTGCGACGGAAAGTGTACATACATGGTGAATAAGGCGTTGACAATTAAAGACAAATTTTGATAAGATATTTTAATGCGAAGCTACTGCAACTCACATTACAGAGCAAACTGAACAACGAACAAAACACACGAAACAAAATAAATCACGTGATAAGCGCTCTAGCGCGCCATCTCTTGGAGCGAATGTCAGTGAGAGCGAACACCTATTGTGTAATAATAATGGGATCTTTAGTTAACTATTTAAAAAAAAAGTTAAATAAATGAGATAAATTCGAATTAAAAACTTCATTTTTTATTCATTAATTTTTTCCGAAATTTCATAAAATTACAGCCTTCTATATTAAATTATAATAAAATGGTATCGATATATCATATCATATCTTTTTTCTAATAGCATCTCTAGATTAAATTGTTACGAAAACATATCGATATATCAGAGTTTTGCAGTTGTCTTAAGAGATTAAATTGCTACGAGTTTCTAATTTTCTTGATGCAGCAGGCACTCATCGTCATTATACTGTGAGACTTGTTAACTACTTCTTTATAGGAGCACCTACAGTTATTCCTCGACTTACGACCGAAATTTTTAAATAAAAAAAGATTCTCAAAAATACTTTTTTTTAAATGTACAGTACATACCTATATGTATTACATAATTATTAAAAAATATGATGCAATATTCTGCAATACTGAAAAAATTTATGATGCAATAAAAAAATGTTATGATGCAATAGTTTCGATATCCACACGATGAATCGAATAAACCTTCATTGGCTTCAGAAATGGCTTCAGCTTTTCATTATATTAATAAAGGACTACAACAGTTAGAAGCAATGGATCCAAATGAAGAAAGATTCACAAGTGTAAATCGTCGTATTCAGGAAATTCTGGCTTGCTACCAGACAATATACGAGGAAAAGAAGACGCAAACTGTTCAAACTACCTTGGATAACTTTGTTAAAAAAAATTGCAACGTATCTTCTGTCGCAAATTCTGAACCAATGGATTGTACTAACATAATAAGTAGTGATGATGAAGAATAATTTATGTCTTCTACATACAATGTATTTTAAATTACGTATGTATGTATGTATGAAAGTAAAAAATATATGTATGTACATATACATAAAAAAATAGTTTGAAACTCGACTTACGACCAATGTCTTGGTCCCTATCTCGGTCGTAAGTCGAAGAATATCTGTAGTGGATGAACCAACGTTACTCCATAGAAAGTTACACTGCAGAAACCTCCATGCCTTAGCCGGGATTCGAAACCAGATCCTTGCGAGTCCAGCTACTATATTGGGGGACATTTCTGTTGGTTATAATTCGCTAACGCAGTTATAACAGATTCAGTAACGGCCTGTTCACATAAGATTCCGTCAGCGTTTCTCCTACTGAAATATATTTAACCAATTACAAACCTCCAAACGATTAGCCACGAGATTGTTAAGGTCTGCGATTGGCTTAAAATATGTCAATACGAGTAACGCTGACGGATTCTGTGTAAACAGGTCCTAACTCATTCCGCCCTTTCACAGACACTCGGGTGACGTTTCTCTCATTTATGCTTCCCTCAGCGGTGGAAGTGCGAGCCACGGGCGTTAAATGCCATCATTAGCGATGTGTGAGCGAGTCATTTGCGTCCGCGGAGAGTTTAGCTCTGAGGTTATCCACTCATCCATTCATCCGTCGAGAGATGTGAACCCTTCCTCTGACAGCGAATGATCCGGTGGTGGAAAGTTGGACAAGGAGACGGCCATAATCATGAGCCCGAAACTGCAGTGGAGCGTGCACCTTATACACAGTCTGACGCGCTTTCATGGCATTTAGGAAGGTTCAGCCGCTCCGAGGCATTACTCACGCGGGAGTTACACGGAGCCGGGCAATTTCTGATCAAATTGTCCCTGGCCGGCTGTGCAATAACTGATTTTGAGGAGAAAAATTGACTAGCATCTTGAGAAAGCATGCATGTTTAACTCCGTCCATTAGCTATGCATTCCGATTCTGTAAGAGGAGACTCACTTTTTAGAGGCCCCTCTCGAATTGCCTTAGACGGCGATCTTTTACGTCATGTGACGTCGAAGATCGTAGGTGTTCCTAAGGTATTAAGAAGTTATGCATTCCGATTCTGTAAGAGGAGTCTCCCTTTTTAGAGGCCCCTCTCGAATTGCCTTAGACGGCGATCTTTTACGTCATGTGACGTCGAAGATCGCAGGTGTTCCTAAGGTATTAAGAAGTTATGCATTCCTATTCTGTAAGAGGAGTCTCACTTTTTAGAGGCCCCTCTCGAATTGCCTTAGACGGCGATCTTTTATGTCATGTGACGTCGAAGATCGCAGGTGTTCCTAAGGTATTAAGAAGTTATGCATTCCGATTCTGTAAGAGGAGTCTCACTTTTTAGAGGCCCCTCTCGAATTACCTTAGACGGCGATTTTTTACGTCATGTGACGTCGAAGATCGTAGGTGTTCCTAAGGTATTAAGAAGCTATGCATTCCGTTCTGTATCGTCCCATATAAGTCCTATATTCATTATGTTTCATTCAATATAATGTACAAATTACATTGATTCAATTCCCCTTTTTTGTTGTTTGTAGAAAATAGTTGATCAAAACATTTTTAATTAATAATAGTTATAATGGGACAAAATACTTTTTAAAACACGCCATGCACACAAGAGTTCAGTGAAGAGTTTAGAAGGAATTATTCCTTCATCATCATGCTATAAAAAGCAAATCCAGCAATCATCTTAAAGGCTGAAACTCGTTTACAAATAATGCATTTTTTCCTCTGCCTATGCTACTTTTTATCTTATCTGTGGAATAAGATGTGTGCCCGCGGGTCACACATCTTATTTCTCAGATGTGTGACCCGCGAAACTTTACAAATTTATTGGTGCGACCCTTGAACTTGAAAGTTTGAAGACCCCCTACTGTAAAGGTAACAGCATTTACTCAAAGTGAGTAGTTAATTATTATGTTGACACCCACAATTACTACAACTCATTAATGTTCAGATGTCTTTGTATATTGTACGTAGTATGTGTGTCGTCCTTTTAAATAAAAATAAAAAAACAGTAAAGACAGCTGTGGTCGTCGAACTTTATTTTTGTGTGTTCTTGAAATAGCGAATGCATCAAATACATACTACACTGGTGAAATAAATTAAGAGAATTTGCATATTTTTGCGAATTTCATGAAAAGAACTGAATTGAATGTAAAACCACTGCTTCTAGATAAAAATGCAAATCTTGTACGTCAAATACGTAAGCCTACACGTGTGTGTAGGCGGAGCCAGTAGAGAAACACGCTTTATAAGCGCGCGTAAGTTAAGACGCATTTCGTTCGCTAGCACACCTCGGCGAATTTCTTGGTGTTATTTTGCAGCAATCGGTTCATTTCAAATTGTAACAGTAAAAATGAGTAACCACCAACGTTTAGATGATGGAATGAGGTGGCGAATTGTGGGGAGGCTAGAAGCAGGCCAAATTTGTAGAGAGTTCAATTTAACGCCCAGCATCGTGTGTAACTTATGGAAACAGTTCCAGGATACCGGATCCATCGAGAGAAAGCCTGGGCAAGGTCGTCCAAGAGCCACGACGGCCACGGAAGTTCGCCATTTGTCGATTATAGCGATGCGTAACAGGAGTGCTACAGCTTCTCAGGTCTCTCGTGACTTGTATGCAGCCACAGGAACCCGTGTATCAAGGGTGATTGTTTCCAAAAGACTTCATGAGAGAGGGTTGTTTGCAAGAAGACCTGCTGTTTGCGTCCTGCTCACTTCTACGAACAGGAGAATCCGTTTATCATGGTGCAGAGATCATAGAGATTGGAGTATGGATCAATGGGCGACCGTTCTCTTCACTGATGAGTCCCGGTTCAGCCTAAACACTGATTCTCGCCATACGTTCATATGGAGAGAACCAGGGACCCGCTGCCTACCCTCCAATGTCCGCGAAATCAACCATTATGGCGGAGGAGGTTTAATGGTCTGGCAGGCATCATGTTGGATGGCCGCACACCTCTGCATGTCTTTGAAAGGGGCACTGTGACTGGTGTGAGGTATAGGGATCAGGTCTTGGAGCCCTATGTTCGCCTTTTCAGGGGTGCAGTTAGCCCTGAGTTCATTTTAATGGACGATAACGTGAGGCCACATAGAGCTCTTCTGGTCGACGAATTCCTAGAGACTGAGGATATTCGCCGGATGGATGGGCCAGCCAGATCTCCAGACCTTAACCCTATAGAGCATGTCTGGGACGCTCTGGGGAGGGCAATTGCAACTCGCAACCCCCCCCCCCTCCGAGAACCATCCAGGGAATGAAAACAGCGTTGCTGAACGAGAGGGACCAATTGCCACAGGAAATGATAAACTGCCTTATTTCAAGTATGAAGTCACGCTGTGAGACCTGTATATCTCTAAGAGGGGACCATACCCCCTATTAGCCCATCTATTAACCCATTTTTTTGTTTATTCTGCAACCGCTGTTTCATACCTTCCGACTCCAACGAGTGTTACGCACGATCATGCGTGTGTATTACAATTATTGAATGGTTATTTGTTTTGTATTGTATCAATGTACGTACATGTCGAATTTCATTAAAATCGGTACAGTAGTTCTAGAGATAATCTACCAAGTCTTCAAATTCTCTTAATTTCTTACACCAGTGTAAAAATTGAAGCAAAAACAATACAAACATTGTTTAATAATGGAAATTAGTGCTTAATTTATTTAATTTTGAAAAAAATGGTAATTTTTGCTTTGTTTTAATTAATTTATTTTTATTTAAAAAGATAAACAAAATGTACAAAAGTACAATACAACTTATCTCATGAATACAGCGCACAAGCGAAGCTTTCATGAGGTCTTCTGTAAACATTAAAAGCAACAAACATATAAAAAGGATCTGAAAAAATAATAAAAATAACTTTAGAGCAGTCACTGAGACCAGTCGGTAAATTATAAAACCAGTTCTTTCTGGTACAGAAAATCAGAATATGTTCCAGAGTCTTACGATCTTTAGAGCATACTGGATTCATATCAATAGCTAAACGTTGAAGCGGTGCAAGTATACAAGATGGCCAATTGTAACTTTAGCAGCGAAAGTAGCAATTCGTGTGGGAACTCTCTCAAAATACAATACGTTATTAGATTCTTTCAGGAAGTTAAAAAGATGCCTCTGACAACCGGTGTTCCTCCATGAATCGCACCATTTGGCTTTAGTCTCCCTTTGCGTCCTGCTAATGCACTTGGAAAGAATACACGCAGAAGGAGGAATCAGGCCCATGTTTGCGGTTAATTTAGTCAATGTGTCGTCAACATCATCACCATGAATGTCACAATGAGCAGGGATCCACTGTAAGGTAATATCTTTAAACATCAGTTTAAACAGCTCAAAATAGAAAGAAGGCTTGGACGCTGGAGAGCAACTTCTGCTGATGTTCAGTTCACCGAAAATCAGCCATCCAGGGGAACCTTCGGTTAAAAGAGCTCAAAATGAAAAGAAGGGCTGGACTCAGGAGAGAAGCTTCTGCTGATGTTCATAGTTCGCCGAAAATCAACCATCCAGGGGCACCTTCGGTTTAAAGAAATCAAAATGGAAAGAAGGGCAGGACTCAGAAGAGCAGCTTCTGCTGATGCTCAGTTCGCCGAAAATCAGCTATCCAGGGGCACCTTAAGAGCTCAAAATGGAAAGAAGGACTGTACTCAGGAGAGAAGCTTCTGGTGATGCTCAGTTCGCCGAAAATCAGCTATCCAGGAGCACCTTCGGTTTAAAGAGCTCAAAATGGAAAGAAGGACTGGACTCAGGAGAGAAGCTTCTGGTGATGCTCAGTTCGCCGATAATCAGCTATCCAGGGGCACCTTCGGTTTAATGAGCTCAAAATGGAAAGAAGAGCTGGACTCAGGAGAGGAACTTCTGCCGATGTTCAGTTCGACGAAAATCAGCTATCCAGGGGCACCTCAGGGAGAAATCAGAACGACCCCCTAATGTACGAAAAGAAAAACTTAATTTAGAGGTTGTAAAAGGAAATTCAAAGTAGGTAAAACGATCACTATAAAAATATATACTAGAAAACAAAGCAAAATAAATAAATAAATAATGCAAACATTATTTAAAAATGGAAATTCGTGCTTAGTTTATTTTCTTTTGAAAACGAAATCTGCAATTTTCCTTGCTTATCGTTCATTTTTTATTTCTTCTTGACTATTTTTTATTTCTTCAGACATGATTTGGCACGCTGCCAAAATTATAACTCGCGAGATACGGACGGTTTTAGCGACATACGGTTTTAGAGTCTGAAATTTTGCTTTCCGGAGGCCATTATGGAGGAACATAATCCTACGTTGAAGAAAAAAATGCAAACTATTTTTAAGGCTATTGTGTACTAACCCTGTTGGATTCGCTCACCTCAATGTGAACGAAACCTATGGAGAAAATGTGTTCAAGGATTGCTGACTTCAATTGAAAGATTTATTTTAAAATTGTACTCCATAATAGAGAAAGAAATTTTACTCCTTGGGGCATTTTTCGGTATTTTTAAAGTGCAAATAATATTTTAAAATTTAAATTATTGGGGAAAAAATCTCGTATAGTGTGTTTTAAACGCTGCTCAATTCCTTTGGGGGCGAAATTTATAACAAGAATCGTGTTGCAAGGTGCCAAGAGTTAAGGCTATCTGAAAATACCCTTTTTATTGGATTATGAGCATTTACGTAGCTGTAAATAGTAGACACATTTTCTCCATAGGTTTAATCCCGACGTGAGCTTATCCAATAGGGTGAGTATACAAGAGTCTTAATAATGGAAATTGCCGCTTAATTTTTTTTCAAGATAATAAATTGTATTCATTGCAATAAATTATTTGCTATTGCCAAAGGACTACCTGCAGTAAAATAACATCAAAATATTTCTGATGTCACAAGCGAGTTTTGAAAGTTTTACAACGTAGTTCAATGCCTATTATTCTGTCACCTATTAACAAGTGTTAGTATTCTTCGCCTAATGTTAAACACTCATCAGCGGACTTTCCTGCTCGACATATCCGTTGAGTATTCAAATGAAAAAGAAATTCCGTGCTTACAATTTATTTTTTCTTACTGAGAAGAGATGAAAACCATGCTTATTACTTCCAACAGTTCCAACAATTTCCTATTATTTCCACAACTGAGAGAATAAACATCGACGAATTGTGGTAGAAAATTCGTAAAAACGCAGGTGGCTTAAAGCAGACGATTGTAAGGAAACATCGCTCGCGATTTTTGACATGAAATTATTTCTCCCAAACACGCCATAAAGCTTGAAATAAAATATTACGTTTGGCCTTTACAGATAATGTGGTTTCTACCATTAGTCACTGAACATATGACCCTGTCAATCTTGATAACTATTACACATAATCGGCTTCCTTGAATAGTTGTTTCGCGTATGATTCAGTTCTCTCCAAAGATGGTTAGGTAACTTTCATTTTTATTTCTCCTTTTTGGCGAAACTAATATTGAATTTGATAGATAGGATACGAAGAAGTACGCGGGAATAGTGATTTTATAGCAAAGGGTATGGACGCGAGTCTCAGGTAATGCTAGAAAATTGCCAAGTCTACCACCATAGTCACTGATGAATTATATCGTCAAGAAAAAGGATCATAATGACGTCACTTTCATATCGTAAAATATTTCATGCTCTCGAATTACTAATATATATATATATATATATATTATATATATGTGTGTGTGGGGGGGGGGGGTGTAAGTAAGTAATAAAAACGCACCACCATTGTTAATTGCCTTTGAAAAGCTAACACGTATTCTAAATTCCTTTCAACCTCAATAAATCACAGCCCCTATTACAAAAACGAAATAACCGACTATTCTGTTCTCTTCAATGCACGCGCGATAAAATTATTTTCAGACACGAGTCAGCATCACGCGTCTAGCTCGCCACGCCGCACCTGTTCGGAAAGTCATATGACGTTGAATCATATCTTCACTTGTTCGATTCTGGCCAATTGAGGGCATTTTAAGCTCCTGGCGCCCTCATGCTATAAAAGGCCGAACAGTGATTTTTCCTGGCTTTTTCCCTGTCTGTCTTCGTACCTTGCTCATTAAGGACTTTCTTTATTAACATTAACGAAGAGTCAATTCAATTCGCTAATTCCCACATCTCTCAGCCCACGACTCGTGGGTCCACAGCAAACGGCTAACCTACCTAATCTACCTTTTGTTCTTTTCGCGCGTCGCAGTTGCGTGGGCGTGAAAACATCTCGTGATGCATGACTCAGCGTCGCATGCTTCCAAACCTGTACGTGCTCATGTCTCGTCCCTGCCTTTGTTATCTCCGCGATCTCTTCTCCTGTGTTGCTCTATCGTGGCGCGTTTCTTTCTAAACTCAACATGTTTCACATAATGTAATGGCCAGTGATACTCTTCGGCAGGTCCGGGACAAATTTGTTTGGGTTTAATCGTCAAAGTATCTGATGTACAGTTGCTGAAATGTCCTGCCTATGTCGGCATCGTATTCCTGTGAATAAAGCCGTTCTTTGGATTTAAAAGTGTGTGTATTCCTGCTCTTTCCTCGAATGTTTCCACCGCCACGTCTACAAAAGTGTTTGAATCGTAACCTTGATGTGCCGCTATTACAAGAATCATATCCTCCATTACGCGATGTGATATATATATATATATATATATATATATATATATATATATATATATATATATATATATGATATATATATATATATATATATGTGTGTGTATACAGATGGTGGACAAAATAATACGAACACCTGTGAAATAATGAAAAATCTTTATTAATAGGGGTTTGGACCACCCTTTGACTGAAGTACAGATTTAATGCGACGTGGGATAGATGCATAAAGGTCATGGACAATATTTAAAGGAATATTAAGCCATTCCTCCTGCAGAGCGGTCTCTAATTCCGAAAGTCCGGATGGAGGTGGAAATCGGGAACGAAGTTTGGACTCCAAATATTGCCATAAATGTTCAATAATATTCAAGTCCGGAGACTAAGGGGGCCAGGCGAGATGTTATGTTCAACTGCATCGTCATGCTTTTCGAACCATTCTTGAACACACCTAGCAGTGTGGATAGGGGCGTTGTCGTCTTGAAAAAGCGGTCGCTCTCCAGGGAATACGGTCTGGACAAAAGGATGGACATGATCCTCTAAAACGCTTAGACAGTGATTGGATTTGATCCTCCAATTCAGAATAACAAGTGGCCCAAGACCGCACCATGATATCGCACCCCATACCATAATGGAGCCACTCCAATGCTTCACAGTCGGCAAGAGGCATTCAGGATGAAACGCTTCTTTGGGCGTTCTCTAGACGTCCGGTCGTCTGAAATAGGGTGAATGACGATTCATCTGACCATATTACATGTTGCCACTGCTGTGGGGACCAGCCTTTGTGATCTCTGCACCATTGGCGTCGCTTGAAAGCATTAGTTGCTGTCACGAAGGGTTTACGAATTGCCACTCTGCCATAAATGTTCGCAGCATGAAGTTCCCTTTTGACAGTTTTTGTTCAAACGGGGTCCTGGAGATGACTGTTCATTTCGGATGTTATCGCGGATAACGATTGCTTGTGCTTTCGGGCTACTATGCGCTTCAAGACCCGTCTATCCCTATCAGCAAGCTTGGACTTTCGGCCACTGTTGTGCTTTGAAGACGTCGTCTTACCCTCTTTCGTGTACTCTGTCATAACGGCTGATACCGTACTCCTTGCAAACCCCAAAAGGTTTGCTGTTTCCGTAACCGATGCTCCACTTAAACGCGCTCCAACTATCATTCCTCTTTGGAACTCTGACAGATCTGACATTTCAACTTATCACAGACAGTTCGATAGAAGCATGCAACGTAGGTGACTGCTGTTGAGAGACTGATACCTTCCTCTTCACGCTTACTAAGTGGCAGAATTCTGTTGCAGGTGGCGCGGCTGTACTGCAGGTGTGAAATACGTCATACTTTTTCACAGGTGTTTGTATTATTTTGTACTCCATCTGTATATATATATATATATATATATATATATATATATATATATATATATATATATATATATATATATATATATATATGTTTGTGTGTGTGTAAGTAAGTAATGTCCAGGGGCATAAACTATAATTAACTAGGTTTATTTGGGTTAAAATTAAGCTGTAGACAGTATTTGAATAATTAACAGATGAGGAATTAGCCAAATGGGGATTAAAAGAGTCAACAGATGGCGATAAGCTGTCTCTCCGGATTTCGGAGCATAACCTTGAGTGATCAGCAGAGAATTGCGTCATATTCTCGAATGTTCTACGTACAGGTTTAGAAGCATGCGACGCTGAGTCACGCATCAGGAGATGTTTTAACGCCCACGCAACTGCGACGCGCGAAGAGAACAAAAGGTAGATTAGGTAGGTTAGCCATTTGCTGGGGATCCACGTGTCATGAGGGAATTTGCGGATTGAATTGACTTTTCATTAATGTTAATAAAGAAAGTCCTTAATTGTTATTTAAGTATTAGGTATTTACCACAGGCCTTGATGATGACTGCCAGTTAGAGAATTAGTTAGATATTAATTAGAGTTATGTGGTTTAAGAGCCACGTCATCTATATATATATATATATATATATATATATATACTTGAAAAGATACCCTGGTGATACGAGGATATGTTTCTTCCAATGACTTTCCCTCACAAACTAACAAATTTAGTATTTTATTGAAAGATATTTTATTAAAGATAATTTACCATAAACTATCATTTTAATAACGTTTTATTATAAATAATTTTTTCCTTTAAAGATTTGAAAAATAGCATACAAAATAACCTCAGTACAATCGTTTTCTGGAACAACGAGATTTTTCAATTTCATCTGCATAGATAGAAAGCTTATTAATTTGAGAAGGTGAAGATTTGTGTGTGCCTTTTCTACTCTTACATTGCAGCTAGCCAATCCAACCAGTATTACACCTTATAATGAATTATAATTATTCTTATGACTTTTAGTTATTTTAAACTAGGAGTCCCAAAACTGTTTTTTTACCTCTTTACTCCGTTGAGGAATCGCTGATCCGTAATCGAAAACTCTCAATAAAAGTATTTTTTAACTCCAAAATAAAATCTTCATTAAGTAGAATTCCGGAAATATACAGTGAACGGTTAACGGCAGTTAAAGAGAAAATATATTTATGAAAATAAGTCTCAAAATTGGACCAAACTCTGCTCATTTTCAGATGCCATTGAGCATCGCAATAGTGCAAATATGTGCGCTGTTCATCAAATACAAGTTAACTTAACATGAGTCTTCATTACGCACATTATGGTAAAAATTCCATTTTTAAGCAATCCCCGTAAGATGAGTCGTTGTTGCTGCTGATCAAGAACTTAATTTGCGACTAAGACACCAACTGGAACTGGATACCTTGCTACAGCGATCTTTCAGTTCATGGATTTTTTTCCTAAGATTCGATCGCTGGTGAGACATGCGGCAGACAGGGAAATCGACCAATTTATATATATAAAACAGTTCCGTAACTGACTCCTTCATTCACTGACTGACTGACTGACTGACATACAACGCACAGACCAAACCGCTGGACCTAAAGGGCTGAAATTTTGCATGGCGATTCTTCTAATAGTGTAGGAGTGCACTAAGAAAGATTTTTCAAAAATTCTTCTTAGATTTTTTTAAATTAAATTTTTAAGCTGTATTTTAAACTTTTTTTACGTTTGCATTTAAAATAATACATTGAGGGTTATAAAATTTATATCACGAGAAAGATCATAAAAATTCCTTCAAAATGAAATTTTTTTCGAATTTTTACCTCCATTTTCTGATATTTGGTGAATTTTTAAAGATTAATTTTTAGAATTTAATTTATTAAATGCTGATCACGTGATTTCTTTTTCTGGTACTTTAAATAAATTTATCGTCACGTGCATAACAACTAAATAGACAAAAAAAACTTTTTTTTCTTGCTAATGCGGCAGACGATTGGACATTATTTTGTCTATAAAAATATCCCTTAAGATTTTTTTATAAATATATATATATTTTTTTCTACATCAATTGTATATATTGATCGTCGTATTTATTATAAATATATATATATATATATATACAGTGGACGCTCGTTAATTCGAACTCGGTTAATTCGAACTTTCGGTTAATTCGAACTAATCCAAAGGCCCCAAAAAACTTGTATTGGAGTTAATGTTAAAAATATCTCGTTAATTCGAACTAAATTTTTATCACTTCGGTTAATTCGAACTAAAAATTTGACAAAAAAAAATCTTTTTCCTCGTTTAATAGAGAAAATACACACTGTATTTATTATTTTGTGTGTCAAAATTTCTTTTCTGTGTAAAGCGGCCCATGCCTGCATTCCTAGACTATTGTATGTCCGCTAAACGTTAGTAGCTATTGTCCTTCTTATTAGTGCTAAACGGAAAAAGCAATTTTCCTTTATTCGGATCGATTTTCTTAGAATTTCAGAAAAACTAGTCTTTACTATAGATTCTAGGGAGCTGCGTCAGTTATAACTGCAGTGCAGACAAGTTAATGTGGTCTAGTTTTTCTTCCTCATTGTGTGGTGTGAACGTGTAAAAATTCAGGATGTCTACACGTGGAAAGTACAAAACCCTAACTTTGAAGACAAAGGTAGAAATTTTAAAGAAAGTAGAGAATGGCGAATGTAAAACAAAGTTAGAAGCTGACTATAGAATTTAAAAAAATGCCTTGTCAACTAATTTGAAAAACAAGAAGTCAATTTTAGATTCATGGGAAAAATAAAAATTTGCTAGAGGAAGGAAACGCATGGGAAATGCGTCCCAAGAAGTTCTAGAAAAAGCTCTACTGCTATGGTTCCAGGATGTTAGATCTCGAAATTTTCCGATAAATGGACCCCTAGTGCTGACGAAGGCTGATGAATAGGCAATTCGAATGGGTATTAAAGATTTTAAATGCAGTGATGGATGGCTTTCTCGATTTAAGTCAAGGCACAATATTTCTTATCAAACTGTATGTGGCCAAAGCTCTGATGTAATCCAAGACGTATGCACTAATTTCGGTAGGAAACTGCCAGGGCTTTTCTCTACTTACCAGCCCAAAGATATTTCTAATGCGGCCATAATGGTCAAAGCCATAATGGACTCTATTAAAACTCTGAAAGCATTTATTTAGATGGAACCTTCCTTTGAAAATGAATTGAAATGTTTACTTCAAATCGAGAAGCTGGCTGAACAATGTGGGCATCATAAACAGAACCAAACATCCATTTTACAATTTTTCCCCAAAGTGTAATTCATATTTTTAATAAAAGTTTACTTTATACTGCATATCTTCTGCTTCATTTTATGATTAATGTAAGTCTGTATTGCTTTTTAATATGTTTAACTTTAGATAACATGGTATAATATATTTTCTGGGGTTATACATACTAGGAGAGTTTCTTCTTCAGTGATACATATTTAAAGTTATATATTTTCTCTTAACATCGGATAATTCGAACTTCGGATAATTCGAACTTTTTCTGAGAACCTTCGAGTTCGAATTAACGAGCGTCCACTGTATATATTTATTTTTTTGGCATTAATTGCATACATTGACCGTTGTATTTAATTTGAATGTACTCCGTAGCGAAGTGCGGGTTTTCAGCTAGTATACTATATATAGTGGAAGAGGCGATCCTCATAAGCGCGATCTTTTCGTACATTATGGTAAAAATCTAGCTCGAAATCCTGTACACCACTACGCACCCGATAGGATGGAAGCAGCATTCGACATACAACAGCTAGCTTTGCAACAACACGCAATTCACGAAAAATGGAGTTTCTGGAAATGTAAATGCAACCCTACAATCAGCTGACTGTCCAGCGAAGGCAAGAAGATCATATGGTCCGGAAAAGAGCCTTGAGTGTAATACCGTCATTAATCGGTTGAATCGGGACAATACCTGCCAGTTTGGTCTTCAGAACATTTGAATGTGTCCCAAAGTGTCATTTCCAAGCTTTGAATTGGGATCTAAGACTTAAGGCTGCTATGTACTAACCCAGTTGGATTCGCTCACCTCAATGTTAACCAATGGAGAAAATTTGTCCGCGGATTGCCGACTTGGATTCAAAAATTTTTTTTTTTTTAAATTGTACTCCGTCATAGAGAAAGAAATTTTACATTTGTGTACATTTTTCGTTTTTTTAAAAAATTCAATTAATAGTTTCAAATTTAAATTATGTGGGGGAAAATCTGGTACAGTGTGTTTTAAACGCTCATAAATTCCTTCGGTGGACGAAATTTATAAAATGAATCCTGTAGCGCTTTGCAGAAAAGTTCAGGCTATCTGACAATAACAATTTTATTGGATTATCAACATTTATATATCTGTAAATAGTTGACAAAAATATATTTTAAATTAAAAAGTTTGGGGGCAGCGATTAACCCCCCTATAGAGAGAGAGCCATTACAATCCTTCAAAATATCAATCCTAAGGGGAGTGGAATTCTCGAACTGTCAACTGGATTCCTCCCACCACAAGAGTCTGCAAGAAGAGGAAAAGGGAAATACGATTTTTTTCTTAGTACACAGCAGTCTTAACAGGTAGAACACAAGCCAGAATAAAGTCACTCTGCGAATCTTTTTCAGTTTGTCCCGTTTACCTCAGTGGATAGGAGGCTCTTTAAAACTGGAGCCAGGAGCATCAAAACTGTATTCTGGATCAGTGAGCACTGAGTTAATCACTGATGAGCCAAGATTCAGTATACAGACTGATTCTAGTCGAATCTTTTTCTGGAGAGTAAGGCCGTCTGCACACGGAGCGACTCAAAAGAAACTGATAACTGACTCCAATCACAAACCAGTCCGTGATGAGTCGTAACCTATGTAATTGAATGGAGCCACGCACACGGCGCAACTGGTTACAAACTCGTCGTTGACGAGTTTATAACCAGTTGCGCCGAAGATTGCGCAACGAAGATTTGAGATTCTCAAGAAAATGTATCTCTTTTTGAAGCTGCTAACTTTCGTAGGCCCCAAGAACGCGCATCTTGTGCTTGAGCGATGATCGGCCACTGGCTGACATCATCAAGGATGGGCGCGCAGAACTCCCCATTCTCAACAGAAGTACCCGGTAGGCTCAGACGTACTGAGACGACATGTTGGAACATCACACTGGATTTTTCGAAATTGCTATCTGTTTAGAGTTCAGTCCCCATCGAGGATTCAAATTCTTTAATGGAATTATACATGTCCTAACATAACTCATCTGGGATTATTACCGTCGCCGAAGGGACGATAACCAACGTACAGAAAGGCATCACGATCTCTGGGTGTGAATCCTACAGAGCAAGAGTGTGATGGGATAATTTAATGAATTGCTATCCGTCGGCCTCTATGAAATGCCATCCATGAGCTCTGATCTACTTTTCTTCGGTTTTGGACGTAAATAACATTATTTCCGCTGTAAGCTCACAAGGATGCAGCAACAAAGTTTGGGGCCTCATCGAGCCTCCTGACGTCTTTTTTGCCTCTTCTGGCCTGTCATGGAGCTTACCCACGTAGGTCCGGTTTTCGATTCCAGATGACGATATTACATCCCAGATTTCGACTCGTTTGCTCTTTGTTTATGAGTTACTTCGCCCGTATTGACGGCTTTTCTTGATTGATCGTCTGTTTTACGCGTTCTATTTACTGAATGTTGCACTGTTGTGGCATTGACAAGACAGGTTTTTTTTTTAAATCTATATATATAAAACAGTTCCGTAACTGACTCATTCATTCACTGACTGACATACAACGCACAGACCAAACCGCTGGACCTAAAGGGCTGAAATTTTGCATGGCGATTCTTCTAATAGTGTAGGGGTGCACTACGAAAGATTTTTCAAAAATTCTTCTTAGATTTTTTTAAATTAAATTTTTAAGCTGTTTTTTAAACTTTTTTTACTTTTGCATTTAAAATAACACATTGAGGGTTATAAAATTTATATCACGAGAAAGAGCATACAAATTCCTTCAAAATGAAATCTTTTTCGAACCTTTACCTTGATTTTCTGATTTTTGGTGAATTTTTAAAGATTAATTTTTAGAATTTAATTTATTAAATGTTGATCACGTGATTTCTTTTTACGGTACTTTAAATAAATTTATCGTCACGTGCATAACAACTAAATAGACAAAAATGATATTCTTTTTCTTTCTAATGCAGCAGACGATTGGATATTATCCAAAAAAATAAATACCCCTTACGATTTTTTTATAAATATATATATATATATATATATATATATATTTTACATCAATTGTATACATTGATCGTCGCATTTATTATAAATATATATATATATATATATATATATATATTTTGGCATTAATTGCATACATTGACCGTTGTATTTAATTTGAATGTACTCCGTAGCGAAGCACGGGTTTTCAGCTAGTTCTCGTATAAAATGTGAACTTGGGTTTTTAACAAGTAACTGCAAGTGCTGCTTTCTGATTGCATATCAGGCTGGTTGGTGAGACTTGAAGTGAATTTTTGTTTCATTCTTTCGAGCATGAAAACTTTCCCTGTTGGCTTTTTTTTAAATTCAAGTTTGAACTTTGGAATTCTTGTTTCGATTCCATACCCTCTTTCGACAGTAGGTGAAATTACAAAGTATTTACCAGGTATTTCATTAAGCCAAAATTTGCTCTGACTTGCCTCAGTTTTTCTCCAAGAGAAGGAGATTTGGTCATTTCGACCACCTGGTACAATGCCAGAGAGGAGGATTTGAGACTTGTGCGGTTGCAAGCACTTACCAGATCCGTTATTAAGGCTGCGGTGTACTAACCCTATTGGATTCGCTCACCTCAATGTTAACCTATGGAGAAAATGTGTTTACTGTATTCCAATCTGATAATCCAAACTGATAAAAATCGTATTTTGAGATAGCCTGAACTTTTCTGCACCTTGCAACAGGATTCATTTTATAAATTGCGTCCACCAATGGAATTTAGGAGCGTTTCAAACACACTAGACCAAATCTCCCCCCCCCCCCCGAATAATTTCAATTTAAAAATATTATTTGCATATTTTTAAAACCAAAATTGCCCCAAAGTGTAAAATTTCTTTCTCTGTTATGGAGTACAATTTAAAAAAAAGAATCTTTCAATATAAGTCGGTAATCCTTGGACACATTTTCTCCATAGTTTAACATGGATGTGAATTTATCCAATAGGGTTAATACACAGCAGCCTTAATACTAAATGCATAGTCTATTCCTTGGTGTTATATATTCAATCCGAAAACTCTTTTTTTTTCATTTACGCAATTGATGCAATAAATTTTGTTATTACTAATTTTTTCTGCTACTGTCATTGTAATTCATTATTACAAAGGTAAACTGAGCCTTGTGCCATTCAGACAATTCATTTATGAAATATCCTGAAGTATTATACCTCAAAACTATTATGAACCCTTGACCACCCCAATATCTGTTTACTAAGGAAAAAATGAAGTCAGAACCCCAAATTTTTACTGTTATTTTATCTAAACTGCCAAACAAATTCACATTTCAATTACAATCTTCTACAGTGTCTTCGAGTTCTGTTCACATGGAATCCATCAGCGTCAACGTTACTCGTACTGAAATATATTTAACCAATTACAAACCCCCAAACGATTAGCAGCGAAATTATTAAGGCCTGTGATTGGTTTAAAATATGTCTATAAGAGAAACGCTGACGTTGACGGGTTCTATGTGAACAGGTCCCTAAGAAAGCTAGCGCACTCTAAAAAATATAGATAAGAAATTCATTCTTAAAAATTCTTTTTTCATATTTTAGATGTCAAAATTTTTCGAGTAATACTATCAGAAAATAATGAGATGCCATACTAGATATTTTATACTGAAGATAAAACTTCATGCTTCGATATTTTGGCATTTAAGTTAGTGTTTATTAATATTATTGATTTTATTAAAGTATTTTATTGTCAGTCATGAATTTATTCTATTTTTGCTCACGGTAAAGGTCTCGATTTTGAATACTGTTTTCAAATTTCATCTAAATTTTACTAACTCACTAGAATAAATCCAACGACTACAAGGCAGTCACAAGTAATCATGGAGTCTTATTTTAGAATAGAATAATCAAGTGGAATAATATCTGAGAGAGATAGAGAAATAGTTCTCATATACGTCACAGCGGGAAAATCATGCGCATCACACGAGATGGTAGACTTGAAATCTCAAGTAAATATGCGAAAAAATTAGCTTCCGAACACCCATTATTATTTAAGTCACACGATTTTCGACGCTCCACTGAGTATTTCCCACACCTTTTACTGTACACAGGACCAGATATCGTTATTTTTCGAATCGAGAACAGCTTTTTACCCGTGATTCTGGCATCATGCTCTGTTTATCGCCTGCGCCATCTATTGGGCGATAAAACCTCTCGTTGTCTTTGCATCTCCAGTTCTGTTTCCTATTTTGGAGTTTCTGAGGCAGATGTCAAGGAAGCCAGGTCATACACACAAAAAAAATAGAAAAGCTGTATTCTATTATTTTCCCACATCAAAGGATGTTTTTTTTCTTCTTTTTTTTAATTCAATTTAAGCAAAACGAGTAGATATTTGTCTTGGAACAATTGTTATTGATGACATCATATCTCTGTATCATGTCAATAGCGAGCAAACGACTTTTTCAACACTTAGGGCCTGTTCACATAGGAGTCTGGTACCGATAGCGTAAAAGAAAAGATGGCGCTGAGGCGGAAATAAACCTATCATAGGCGTTAAAAATTTCGTTGGTAATCGTTTGGAGGTTTGTCATTGGTTAAATATATTTCAATACATTAACGCTTCTGCTGCCAGACTCCTGTGTGAACAGCCTTAAAGGTGAAAAAGAATAAAACGATTCAGCTTTTTTAAGTGTCTTCATTATGCAAAAATTTTCAGTATAACTAGAGGATAAATCTGAAATATATTGTCAATGACATCAGGAAGTAAATAATGTTTGCTTCAAAATGTAACTTAAAGAAAGACTAGTTGGTGCCCGTCAAAACATGACGGCTAGATAGTAAGTAAATACACAAGTTATATTCAGCACATCATTGCCAAATATTGAAAATCATAATAATGCGCAGAAACAAATTAATGTGTTTAAGCGGCCTCGTGCTTAGTGAGTATCTAAAGCAGATTTAAAAATGTCACTGAGCATGAGCAGAAAGCAATTTTTTTATTGTAAATTATCTCTAATTAAACAGCGCAAAATAAACAATTTACATGAGGTTTAATCTTATATTTCACAAACATAATTATCATAAAAATAAAAATGGCAGAGAGTGATCTAGAGAAACTCCTTTGAATAAACATGTTTATCATTAAAACATGTCACTGAGCATACACAGAAAGAGTGAGTTTCTAAAGCCAGATTTAAACATGCCACTGAGCATGCTCAAAAATCCATTTTTTTAATTATAAATTATCACTAATTAATAGAAATTGTGGTTACAAAAACCAAATTTGACAAATCTACAGATTACAGTCTTTCGTTTAAGACCAAAATGAAGTAAATTGATGCAGTAGTTTTCTCTTACGGACTGCCCAAAAAGTCGGCTTAGCAACTTAAATATATAGATAAGAAAGTGTAATAAAATCTTTACAGCCCAAAATCTTGTTTTCACCAACAAGAAATTAAGGACGAATCTATCCTTTTTTGCATGGTTATAGCCAGAAAACCATGCAAACCATGCAACATGTAGCTCACTGTGCACAACCCCTATCTGTATTCAACCAAACTAAGGAATATATGAATAACTTCAGTTAAACAAATTGATTTTTAAAAAACATTTGTCTTATATCAACAAATGTTTAAAAAATTGTGTGAACGAGAGTTAGATATTATCGTCGGTGTTCTATAAAAAGGGCAAATACCCATAGAGATTTACATACATATTCTCCCTTTTTACAGAACACCGTCGTTAGAATTAAAATTAATTTTATCATGTACACCTCCTCTAGTATCTCTCAAAAGTCTTTTTTTCTCTCCTATTTATTGAAATTGACTAAAACCAGGTAACAATGCGAGAACATAATTTTAATTGATATAAAGTGTTTAATCGGGTTGAAGTGTAAGTGTCAAATAACTTTTCAAGTTTCACCATCGTATTAGAAAAAAAAAAATTCAGTGACTTCATTTAATAAGTTATAAATTCTACCCCCCCCCCTCGCAAAAACACACCAATTGAATTTATATACAGTGAAACTTCCATGGTTAAAAAAAAGGAGGCCATTTTGAGCGGTGGTCCTGGAAAGGGATTTCTTCTACAATATTGGCTCTATGGAGTCTTTAATCGGATATGAAGAACATGTGGGCATTTAAGAGAGGTGGCCGTCGAATAGGGGTAGCCGGCCAGAGAAGTTTCACTGTATATACAGTGGCTCCCAAAAGTGTTCGTACACTTACGAATTTCAATGAAATAGGGTCTATTCATTTATTAAAATGAATATTTCAGAATGGGTATTTAATAATAAGATCTATAATCTATTCTTAACAAAACTACATGAAATATTTTGAAAACATAGTAAAACTTTATTTTTAAGAAACCAGTAATCAAAAAGTAACAAAAACTTCATCTCACAAAAGTCATCGTACACTGAAATATTTTCGGATAAATTCATAATTAAAATTATCGTCTGGCGCTTTATTTTTATTTTTGAATTGTGGTGGCATTTAAAATATCGTTTGGCTTTAATTTTTGCTTGCCTACTCCGTAATATTCTATTTATTATTTAAAAATGGCTCGTAGTCGTAAGGAAACAACAAGCAGCATTCGAAAATTGATTATTTTTCATCATAATAGTGGTAAATGAGTTAGGAATATTGCTAAATTACTTAATTTATCCCATTCTACTGTGCAGTATGTGAAAAAACGCTTTAAAGAAGAAAATTGGATCGAAAACAAGGTAAGAAAAGGCCGTCCGGCAAAGTTAACAAAACGTGATCAGAGATTTATAATTAGAAAATTTGTGAAAAATTCACGTTTGAGTGCTGTAAAAGTTTCTGCAGAATTCAATGAAACATTTTCTACTTCAATTTCACCTGAAATTTTTTGACGAGAACTCAGAACAGCTGGATTACATGGGCGTTCTGCCCATAGAAATTTTTTTGTGAGAAAAACAGAAAGTTTAGGCTTCCCTTCGCACTATCAATGATAAATAAGCCCCAAACCTATTGGAATAATGTCTTATTTGCCGATGAACATTTTTGGTGCTGATGGGCGTATAATTGTATTAAGAAGAAAAAAATGAGGAACTTAATCCCAAGAACTTAGTAGGAACAGTTAAGCATGCCGGTGGAGGTATCCTTGTGTGGGGGTGCATGTCAGCATCAGGACTAGGAAATTTGGTATTTATTGATGGCATAATGAATCATGGTGTTTTTATAAATATTTTAAGAGACAATTTAAAATTATCAGCTCAAAATTTGGGTATTGGAAACAACTTTGTTTTTTATCAAGATAACGATCCTAAGCACACGGCTCTCAACGTTCGCATCTGGTGTCTCTATAATTGTCCACAAGTTTTGAAAACACCACCTCAATCGCCAGATTTAAACCCAATAGAACATATTTGGAGAGAACTGGAGGTTCGAGTACGAAAACACGACATTCACACGAAAAGCGAACTAAAAACAATTATGATGGAAGACTGGATGAAAATTGATGCAAAAATTACAAAAGAACTAAAGCAATCTATTCCCAGACGTTTAAAAGCTGTTGTGGATGTTAAAGGATATCCTACTAAATATTAATTTAACGAAAAATTAGAATATTTACTAATATGTAGAGATTTTTTACAAGTGTACGATGACTTTTGTGAGATAAAGTTTTTGTTACTTTTGGATTATTGGTTTCTTAAAAATAAAGTTTTACTATGTTTTCAAAATATTTCATGAAGTTTTATTAAGAATATATTATAGATCTTATTATTAAATACCCATTCTGAAATATTCATTTTAATCAATGGATAAACCCCTATTTCATTGAAAATCGTAAGTGTACGAACACTTTTGAGAGCCACTGTATATATATATATATATATATATATATATATATATATATATATATATATATATATATATATATATATATATATATATATATATATATATATATATATATATATATATATAAAAGGCAAAGTCTGTGTGTGTGTGACCGAGTTTTTGTCTGCTCGCGGCGCAGCGCAAAGACGGTAGGTCGGACAGTCTTGAGATTCGACACGAAGATGCCTCCCGAGGTCTCATTATGCACCTCGAAGCCCTTTTTTCGATTTTTTAATTAGATTTTCCGTAATTAAATATTTAGTCGCGATTTGGAGCTCCCGGACGAGTAAAAGCCCCGTAAATCCTAACGTATCCGTCCAAGAATTTTTTTTTTCGGACGAGCCTATACGGGAAAGATGACACTATACGGAAATCACAATTAAAATTGTCTGTCTTAATTTATCGATTAATTGTGATTTTTTTTCGATCGCCTGTACGCACCCGTTTTTCGGAAAAAAACGCGATTTTGTCCGTGACCCTTTTTTCCAAATTGTCGAATCGATACGTAAATGTCGTTACATTTTTACGAAATTTTTATCTCAGAGACCCTAGACATCACAGTTTCGAAAACCAGAACCAAAATTAATTTACAAATTGTAGTTATTTTTTAATAATTTATTTTATGATTCGGAAACTCTTGCGAGAAATCTCATTTTGGAGATTTCGTTCTTCATTTCCGGACGAAGGTAAAATAGGAGAAAAACCAGTTTTTCGACGTCATGCACGTGATGTGTTGGGGCGTTTGTTTTCTATGAGGGATTCGGTGGTTAAAGGAAATCGATTACTATTGCAGTGATAATCGATTAAAAAATCACATTTAGTAATGCCGTAATTTTTTTGGCCAGCACTTAGTTAATATCATATAATTTGTGGTGTATTTGTGGAAAAAATCTATGAAGATTTCAAAGAATTTCAGCATGTGGAGGATGTGATATATTCGCTTTCAAGGAAATCGATTACTATTGCAGTGATATTCGATTAGTAATCCTATGTCAAAAATTTTGCCAAAATGTGCCAGAAAGGATTAAATTTATATGGGTAAAATAATGTATCGTGGTGAGGAAAAGGATGACAGCGACGCCCATTAACAAAGGGTTAAGGCTACTAAAAAATTGGTAATTACATTACCCAAGCAACGCCGGGACGGGTACAGCTAGTATATATATATATATAGCTTTGGCCAAGTCACTTTGCCAAAGCCAGAAATAATCGAGAAGTTATGACTACTTTGGGCTTTAGCCGGTCAACTCGCTATGCACACGACATTCAATGGCCATTTTGCGAATTGTCCACAAAAATTTACCTTTTTCTCTTTGATTTTGAAGTGATTTTTTCTACTTTGAATAGACTGAAGGGATTTTCACGGTGGTTATAATATTAGCTAGAACTGGTATGATAAACTTCCGGAACTGTATGATCGAGCTCCGGATAACTTCTAGCTTTGGTCACTTTTTCTTGAACAGTTCATGAACAACTGGCTATTGATTGTCGAGTGCATTTCGAATTAGCTGACTAAAGCCAGAAGTCGTCATAAATTTTCGATTATTTTGGGCTTTTGCCAATCGACTTGGGCAATGCTAGAAGTTGCCAGCCATTTCACGAATTGACTAGGTATCGATCATTGGCCGTAACATACAGTAGAATCCCGATAATCCGAAACGATTGGGACCAGACCCTTTTCGGATTAACGAATTTTTCGGATTAAGCGAAATCATTCTTAAAATAAACTTAAATTACATAATAACATGTGATTACATAAATATTACACATAACGTGTGATTACACAGTTTATTTTTTAAGGTCTGTCTAAACACTGCCAAATCTCTGTACGAAATGGGTGATAATAGAATGGAACCCTGCCTAGTACAGTACAGTAGAGTGTAAGATTTTAGACGATCAGCAAATTGTTGAAATGGTTTTGAAAGAACCTGACAGCGTCTCAGAGTGAAGGTGAAGCAGACGGTGACAGGGAGCAGAGGGTATTCAACTCAGACGAGGCAGATGTATTTGTTGTAGCGCTAAGCTACGTAGAGCAACAGTCAGCCACGACCCCAGCGGACACACACACTAGCGTAATTTGGCTTCAAGGGAGAGGTATTCTTCTCTTCAACAAAAAAAAATTAACAGATTTTTTTCAAACCAACGTAGTTCAGTAATAATTACTTCAGTACATTGCCTAACTTTGAATTTTCTTGTTATTTTCAGAAATATACTTTATATTACTAAGTATCACTGTGGTTTTATTGTAACCTTAGTTCTTTCTGACTTTTGGTTTCGGATTATCGGGACTCCACTGTATATAACGATAACGCCCCACCTTTATTACTTTTCGCTTATTCTAAATTCTCCTTTAAATAAAGCATAGCCCGTATTCCAAATTACGACTGAGGAGTAAACTAATTGACTATCTTTCCACCCCTTAAGGCATGCGCGGAACATTAAAGTTATTTGTAAACTCTTGCTCACTAACCTCATAAATAAGACATGATCAGAGTAGCGTGCGTAGTTCGTCAAGCAGCGCCTGTTCGAAAAGTCATGCGACGTTGGGTCATACCTTCACGTGGTCAGACCATATGTTCATTTTTAACCAATTATAGAATTTAAACGCCTAGCGCCCCCTTGGTATAAAAGCTCCAGCAAAGTATTTTCCCGGGCGTTTTTTCTGTCTGCTTGAAGTAAGCATTTCAATTCATTTTCAGAGGAAGGTTCCATCTGAATAAATGCTTTCAGAGTTTTAATAGAGTCCATTATGGCTTTGTCCATTATGGTCGCATTAAAAATATCTTTCGGCAGGTAAGTAGAGAAAAGCCCTGGCAGTTTCCTACCGAAATTAGTGCATACGTCTTCGTTTACATCAGAGCTTTGGCCACATACAGTTTTATAAGAAATATTGTACCTTGACTTAAATCGAGAAAGCCATCCATCACTGCATTTAAAATCTTCAATACCCATTCAACTTGCCAATTCATCAGCCTTTGTCAGCACTAGGGGTCCATTTATCGGAAAATTTCGAGATCTAACATCCTGGAACCGTAGCAGTAGAGCTTTTTCTAGATATTCTTGGGATGCATTTCTCATGCGTTTCCTTCCTCTAGCAAATTTTGATTTTTCCCATGAATCTAAAATTGACTGCTTGTTTTTCAAATAAGTTGACAAGATTTTTTAAAAATTCCATAGTCAGCTGCTAACTTTGTTTTACATTCGCCATTCTCTACTCTCTTTAAAATTTCTACCTTTGTCTCCAAAATTCGGGTTTTGTACTTTCCACGCGTAGACATCCTGAATTTTTACACTTTCACATCACACACTGAGGAAGAAAACCTAGATCACATTAACTTGTCTGCACTGCAGGCATAATTGACGCAGCTCCCTAAAATCTGTAGTAAAGACTGGTTTTTCTGAAATCTAAGAAAATCGATACAAATAACGGAAAATCGCTTTGTCCGTTAAGCACTTATAAGGACAATAGCCACTAACGTTTAGCGGAAATGCAATAGTCTAGGAATGCGGGCATGTGCCTCTTTACATAGAAAAAAAATACAGGTGATTTTGACACACAAAATAATCAATACAGCGTGTGTTTTCTCCGTTAATTGAGGAAAAAGAAAAATTTTTTGTCAAATTTTTAGTTCGAATTAACCGAATTGATCAAATTTAGTTCGAATTAACGAGATATTTTTAACATTAACTCCAATACAAGTTTTTGGGGGCCTTTGGAATAGTTCGAATTAACCGAAAGTTCGAATTAACCGAGTTCAAATTAACGAGCGTCTACTGTATATATATATATTCTTATTAAGTTTCAAATGTTTAAATACTTACCATCAGTAAATTCAGATATTACCTCTCTTTGCAGCCTCAAAATTCAAACCAACTATTATAATTTCGACAGGCGCAGGTGTAAACGCTTCTATGTGGATTTCACCTGGCATGTTTATTAAGGGCGTCCTCTTTCTACAAACAAAAAGGGTTCAAACTAGTCATCCTTTTTATTTTAGGCAGGTACTTCTTCATAAGGTTTTCAAACTTCCCCACCGATTTGAATATGAACTTGATAATGACTATATTTGCATAATAATAACTATAATATTTAACAGTCATCGCTCCAGGTTAAAAAATTGATAGATTCGCAATTCAAAGTAGCTAAATTTCACAAACCTTTTGCGAATTAAAAAAAATATTTCCTTGATTTTCAAACTTTTATCATGTGCATGTATGTTACATGTACTGGAATGTGAAAAGTGTCCTTCTGAAACTGATGATTAGTTTTATTTTTACCAATAGAAATAGTGCCAAGAACGTTGATAATTTTCAAAAAATACAGAAAAAGAATTCCTTCTTAACATTCCAAAACAAATTTTCGAAGGATTTTGAGTGAGATTTCTGGGGATCTAGAAAATTATAGGTACTGGAAGATAAGTCATTTTGGGATTACATTTACTTCAGAAACTTTTCAGAATTTCGGAACTAAATAAGCATAAACAAATTGCGTAAATCAAATATTATTTTGGAAAATTAGTTATTATTCTAGACCAAACTTGATATTCATAAACTTGTTATCAATAAACATGATTTTAAAAAAACAAGTATTACCTTAAGATCAATCGTATTGAATAACATTACGGTAGGCTACGGGGGAAAAAGGTGGGAACAAACTCAGAAAAATTTCTTTAAAATCTTGACTTTTACTCTCATTTTTTTCATAGGTGCTTACAATATATAGTATTTCAAGCTTTAATGGCATACAGCTTTGTGCTGTACTGCATACGCATGCAGAGGTTATGTTACTCAATTTTCGAACTTTGCCATTACAATCTTCCCCTTTATAGATAAGAACAAAACACTATTTAATTTAGTCATACTGAATTTTCATGAATTGAATAACATTTATTGAAAAACTCTTCAAACTTAAAGAGACTATACTCAAAGATTCCTATGCCAGTTAATTATTTTTCAATCATTTTGGAGAGAGGTGTTGAATAATGTATTGCAAGTAATTACATACGGACTACAAAGGGATGCACATGTAATGGCATTTCATAGGACCATGAATGGTTGCAGTTAATAAGCTAAAATTAGTCTGAGAGACCTATCCGTCCATATTGTATGGTAGCTAAGGCGATGCTTCAACTGACATAGCAAATTTTCAATTCTAATCTGAAGCTACGGGATTTTCCCTCACAGTATTTTATACCACAAATTTTCAAAAGGTATTTTTTTAATCTATATATTTAAGTTGCTAAGCCGACTTTTTGGGCAGTCCGTGAGAGAAAACTACTGCATCAATTTACTTCATTTTGGTCTTAAACTAAAGATTGTAATCTGTAGATTTGTCAAATTTTGTTTTTGTAACCGCAATTTCTATTAATTAGCGATAATTTGCAATTAAAAATTGATTTCTGCGCATGCTCAGTGGCATGTTTAAATCTGTCTTTAGAAACTCACTGTTTCTGCGCATGCTCAGTGACATGTTTTAATGATTAAACACATTTATTCCGAGGAGTCTCTCTAGATCTCTCTCTGCCATTTTTATTTTTATGATAATTATGTTTATGAAATATAAGATTAAGCCTCATGGAAATTGTTTATTTCGCGCTGTTTAATTAGTGATAATTTACAATTTAAAAAAAATGCTTTCTACGCATGCTCAGTGAGATTCTTAAATCTGGCTTTAGATACCCACTAAGCACGAAGCCGCTTAAACACATTAATTTGTTTCTGCGCATTTTTATGATTTTCAACATTTGGCAACGATGTGTTGAGTATAATTTGTGTATTAGTACATTTATTTACTATCTAGCCGTCATGTTTTGACGGGTATCAACTAGTTTATATTTATTTTTTAATTAATTAATTAAATAATTAATTTTTCTTGAAAGGCAGACTTTAAATAATGAGCGCTTAGTCTTTAAAGTTATAAATTTTTCCGTAGTTAATTTTCTAGAGGCCATTAAATTATTGACGTCTATAAAATTAAAATTATTTATTGAAAAAATTTGAATAAAATAAAAAGATTTTTGGTAAACACGCCCTTTGCACTCAAAGATCTATTTTTTTTTTACAATAAATAAATAAATAAATAAAATTCAAATATAATCATACGCTAGCCTATGATCAGAAAAATATAGAGAGGAAATTTCTTCATAGATTAATACTGAGATTGAAGATAAGCAATATCGACTGACAATACCTCCTTACAATATGAGTACAATATTATAATATTTTTTTCTACTTTATATTCTAGGGCACCGTATATCTGCGATTCCGGGTTAACTTGTTGCGATTCTAAGGTTAGCTTGTTTCCGTCTGCAAATATAATTATATCCAATGATGTGTGACAGTAGCAAAATATTTCTTTTGCTGTGAGATTTGGTTGAAACCAGTAAAGAATCAATTTTCAAAATAGTTTACGTTTCCCTACATTACGTGGTAAGTTGTTATTGCTGTTGTTGTTTTTTCAAATGCCCCTTTGGTGGAAGTTCGAGATCAGGTACATACAGGCTCCGGGTTGAAGTGTGCAGCTCCGGTTTATACAGCACCACAAGGGTCAGAGTCCGTCTTAGCCAGTTGCCACCTCAGTTTTGATCGAGCACCCCAGGGGCGACATCTGGGGGATCAGACCCTCTCCCACCCTCTTTAGAACAAGAAATTTCATACCGCCTTTGTAAGAACGGCCATTAAGGGAGTTTTATATATATATATATATATATATATATATATATATATATATATATATATATATATATATACTAGCTGAAAACCCGCGCTTCGCTACGGAGTACATTCAAATTAAATACAACGGTCAACGTATGCAATTTATGCCAAAAAATAAATATATATATTTATAATGAATGCGATGATCAATGTATACAATTGATGTAGAATTTATATCTATCTATATATATATATTTATAAAAAAATCGTAAGGGATATGCATTTTTTTTTGGATAATATCCAATCGTCTGCTGCATTAGAAAGAGAAAAAAATATTTTTTTTGTCTATTTAGTTGTTACGCACGTGACGATAAATTTATTGAAAGTACCAGAAAAAGAAATCACGTGATCAGCATTTAATAAATTAAATTCTAAAAATTAATCTTTAAAAATTCACCAAAAGTCAGGAAATGGAGGTAAAAATTCGAAAAAAAATTTCATTTTGAAGGAATTTTTATGATCTTTCTCGTGATATAAATTTTATAACCCTCAATGTATTATTTTAAATGCAAACGTAAAAAAAGTTTAAAAAACAGCTTAAAAATTTAATTTTAAAAAATAAGAAGAATTTTTGAAAAATCTTTCTTAGTGCACCCCTACACTATTAGAAGAATCGCCATGCAAAATTTCAACCCTTTAGGTCCAGCGGTTTGGTCTGTGCGTTGTATGTCAGTCAGTCAGTCAGTCAGTGAATGAATGAGTCAGTTAAGGAACTGTTTTATATATATATATATATATATATATATATATATATATATATAGTGGTACCTCCGCAAAGCGGCCAGTCACGGGACCAAAAGTTTTGTCCGTTATTAGGAGGTGTCCGCTATTGGGGAGGACAACATTTTTATAAAAAGTTTTTGCTCTTTTGTTTGACATTTGATGGAAAATTATGGCTGAAATTTTAATTAAAAAGGAAAAATTAATTAGGCAAGAAAAGAATAACTATTTACTACTTTTCCTTTTAATTGTGTGCTAATCCTTTTATCTTGCATTAAATAATCCCAAAATACAATGTATAGTAGCTAAATTATTTTAATTACTCCTGAAAAAATCTCTTAACAAATTTTGATTTCTCTTTTTTACACAACAAACCTGTTTTTCAAGGTGAATCTTCATAGGATTTAGCTTTGCTAGTCCCTCCGATTCTTCGTTGTTCAGAAAGAAATGTTTGGATTGTTCGCTATATTTCAGTGCTTCCGAATAATCTTTGATTTTGCAGTCTTCCATTGGCGATTCCTCATCATCATCCTCAGAAAGGGCCAGTGCTTCAGTGGTGACCCGATGAATGAAATTGGAAACACGCAGGTTTTCTTCCTCAATGGATAAATCGTCGTCTATCTTGACTTCCTCTTCAACGCTGACATTTGAATCCAAATTGGCTACTAGATCCGCAAGTTCATTTTTGCCCTTTTCGGTAGTGCTGTCAGTTGCCACTTCGCTTGTACTCAAAAAATCCCGTCTTCATAAAACATTTTAGAACGCACCCAGGTTCCACCTTTTTAAGGGCTGACGTAGTCCAGGAAATTGCATCCAAAACAGATACTGATTTTGCCAACTCTTCGCTGGATTTGCGGGAGATAATCTGTGTCAGAAGCAGATTTATGTATGGTACTTTAAAGCTGTGGATAATTCCCTGAAATTGGCTGTAGCACTGTCCATGAGCAGAATGATTTTTCTCTTTTGTTTTTTCATTTTGTTGTCTAACTCCACCAACCAATCGCTCATTATCTCAGTGGTTATCCACGCATTCTTATTTGACTTCCATGAAACACTAAATTTTCGCACATCAATGTTCTTGAAACATCTAGGCTTCTTAACTTTTCCAATAACAATTGGAGTTTCGAAGTCTCCCAGCATGTTGCAACGCAGCAAAAGAGTGAGCCGCTCTTTTGAAATTTCCCGCCACTACATTTTCCACCCTTAAAACATAAGGTCTTGTCTGGAAGGACACGGCAAAAGAGGCCAGACGTATCGGCATCGAAAATGTCTCTGTCACCATATCCTTTGCACAAATATTTAAGCGTTCCAATCCAATCTGTTACTTCATTTGAATTTACAGATTTTTCTTCAACACAAATCTGTTTAAAAAATATGTTGTGACGTGTCCGGAATTTTTCCATCCATCCATTTGAGGCGTTAAAAGTTTCTAATTTTGAAATGTTTGCCAAAATAATTGAAAGTTTTTCAAAATACCTGTCCGCTATTCGGAGTGTCCGCTATTCAGAGGGAATAACATGGATTGTCCTATATAAAAGGTCTGGGACTCGTAAAAATGTCCGTTAATTAGAGGTGTCTGCTATTCGGGAGTGTCCGTTAAGGGAGGTTCCACTGTATATATAATTGTGGGTTCCTGAGCCTGCATCGGTCTGTGCTACCTGCATATTCCACTAGATGACACTATTATCCGTTTGTGTCGTTCCAGCTCAACTAAAGAAGTGGAGATCTGGCAACCCCAGTCAGTGAGCGGATGGACGGCGATTAGCTATGACGCGTTTGTTTGATGGCAGTAGACAACTGCTCCTTCATTAGCCTATAATGTTATTAATTAATTGACGCTTCTTTGTAAATATTTTTGTAAATAATTATTCATTAAATGTTAGTGTTGATTATAATAGTAGCTATTTTAAAACACCGCATGGTTATCCTGACCCATATATATATATATATATATATATATATATATATATATATATATATATATATATATATAGATAGATAGATAGATAGATAGATAGATATGACGTCATAGGAGGACTTTCCAATTTACGGATTTAACGTGCTCATACGCAGCCTAGACACGGAGGTATTAAGTGGGCTTCGATCCAAGCACCCTCAGCACCGATAGCCGGCGCGCTACCACAAGGCCACCTCGAGCCCACGTGGTAAGTAAAACACGAAAACGCATGCGCTGTTACACTTGGAACGTCTAAATGGGAACGAAATACTTCATCATTCTTGCTGAGAGAAACAGGCTTATCTAATAGCCCAGTTTTGTGAAATCCGCTTATATTTCTAATCCTCCATTCTGGGCAGACATTGACTGATATTGAAGATTCTGTACGGAAATGCATCCCGCGGTTTTCACTCATCGAAATCCACCCTGTTTCGGCCTACTTACCGCCAGCTGCTAAATAAGTGCTAATGCGATATTAAAACCGAAATAAGGTAGACGTGTCAAGAGGAGGGGGAAAAAACAACAGTGATTTCGGTTAGCACACCATTTAATCTGGGATGACATTCCACCTAATCTGAGAAGAGCGTCGTGCGACAAGCTGTTACACCTTCTGCGCTCTAATGGAAATGGATCGGTCTGTTCGGTTGTTTGTCTGTCTGGTTGGTGTCAACCAGAAAGCGCGAATCTGTTTCGACTAGTTCTTCGCGTGGATAACTCAAACTATGCGTGAGGAGTGAGCAGAAATGTATGAATGCAACCTTATCAGATCGTATGCGCATACTTGAGAGGGAAACAAAGTCAGTGGCCAGAGGTAGCCTAGTGGTAGCGTGCCGGCTTTCGGTACTGAGGTTGCCCGGATCGAATCCCGACAAGCGCAGTTAAATACCTTCGGGCGTAGGCCGGATATGGGCATGTTAACCTTTAGCTTACGGGGCCCATTTTTCCGATTTCCTCTTTAGGACTTGAAAGTTCATACCCCTTTGTAAGAACGGCCATTAAGGAAGTTATATATACATATATATATATATATATATATATATATATATATATATATATATATATACACTGAAGTACCACTGAATTAGGGATACCTATCTAGTAACGAGTTGGGCCTCCTATGGCCTTGATAACGGCTGCCACACGACGAGGCATAGATTCAACAAGTTTCTGGAAACGTTCCACGGGAATGGCTTGCCAAATATTGGCTAAAGCTGTCCATAATTCAGTAAGGTTCTTTGGTGCTGTGTGATGGCCTTTCACGCCTTGTTCCAACACATCCCAAAGATGCTCAATAGGATTTAAGTCTGGGCTTCTAGGTGGCCAATTCATGACAGAGAAATCAGAGGAATGCTCATCCAACCAGCCAGTAGCCAACCGGGACTTGTGAGAGGTACAGTTGTCTTGCTGGTAAACCCCATTACCTTGCGGATAACAGAACAGCATAAACGGATGGAGGTGATCACCCAGCAACTCTACGTACCGAATTGCATTGAGGGAGGTTGGTACACGCACCAAAGATCCCAAACTGTGCCACGAAAAAACACCCCAGTCCATGATTGAGCCACCATACCCTTGTACAGTTCCAGCCAGGCATGCAGGATCCATGGCTTCATGAGCCTGACGCCATATTCTCAGCCTCCCGTCTGCGTTAAGTAGTCGGAATCGAGACTCATCACTCCATGCTACTCGTTTCCAGTCCTCTACACTCCAGTCTCTGTGCTCTCTTGCCCAGGCAAGACGTGCAGCCCGATGGCGAGTATAGAGCAATGGTACTCTCGTAGATCGACGGCTCCCGAAACCCATACGGTGAAACGAGCGTTGCACAGTCCGTTTACTGACTGTACGACTGGCACCTTCATTAAACTGGGTGGTAATTTGAGCCAATGTTTGGCTTCGCTGGCTACGTACAATACGCCTGAGCCGTCTCTCACCACGCACTGTCAAGGCTAATTGTCCATTGCAGTTTCCCGATCGCTAGTTTTTTTTCCACCATCCATGTATACTCTTGACACTGTCGACCTTGAAAATCCTAGCTGTCTGACGATTTCGGAAATTGAATGGCCCATGCGTCGCGCACCTACGATTTGTCCGCGATCGAAGGCGTCTAAATCAGGCAGTTTACCCATACTGGCAATTCCAACAACTAATTCAGAACAACCACAGTACGCGCTATATATGCAGTTACCACAGCGCCCTCACTTGCGCATACATGATGCGCAACGCTACACAATTTGCATAGGCTTTGCTATCCCTAATTCAGTGGCACTTCAGTGTATATATATATATAAGGGGCGTCCAAATTAAGTGGCACTGCCGTTATTGTGCCATCGTTTTAAGATACATAAGACTACGCATGCGCCTATAGCGGGCACTGAGTACTGGGAAGGCATGCCATATCATCAGATTACTACGGATGCTTGTATGTTAGCAATATGAACCAATATGAAGATTCATTAATTACTTGCCTTTCCGAAGTTTGACGTCATATTCTGCATTTCCATTTTTAAGCCGATTCAAGTTAAAGGCGATTCAATTAATAACTAAACCGAATCAACGACGTAAGTTTCGTTTAGATTACGTCATGTCTGACAATCTGCCATACGTTATAATTAAACACAAATCTTCAGTTACCAGCCGATAGCATTTTTCAATTGAAGTGATGTAAATCAACCCGATATTTGAATATCGGCTTTTGTTAAGTGTATATAAGCGGCGAACATTTTCGAGAAAAGGCATCACGACATCAAGGATACACACATTATCGTAAGCTTCTTGAGCTGATGAAATATTGGGATGAAGTATCAAGCCTGTTTAGAGTAAGACGTTTTGTATTAGTAATATATTAATTCTTGTGATAGTCCATCACAGTATGATAAAATATAATGTTTGTTTTAAAACTGATTTAAAGAAAACCCCAGTATTATTAGTAAGAAGAAAGATGTTGATATTGTTGTTTTTATCTAATTCTTAACCAGTTTTTCAAATGAATAAACTTTTAGTTATTGTTAAAAAGTCTTGTCGTCTATACATGATTTTGAACAACTTTAATGGTTTTAGCGTATACCTTTTTTTAACATAGCTTTTACTCCACATTTTAAACTCTGCTATTTAAATATAAATTATAAGAATTGTTGACGTGCATGTTTTTAACATGTACGTTAACATTGTATGATAGCGTATGAGCAAGGTCAACGGTATCGTTCGTATCACATATGCTTCCAAACGTTGTCAACGTGTAGTCGTGAAAAATGTGACGGCGGAAAATGTGACTGCTGGAGAAATTTATCGTCACATCCAAAATGTGTATGGCACAGAGTGTATGTCACGCAGATCAGTATTCGGATGGTGTAGCGATTTTCGTAACGGACGAAGCAGTACGGACGACAGGGCACGACCAGGTCAAGCGCATTTGGTTATCACCCAGGAAGCAATTGCAGCTGTGGACAGTCTCGTGAGCAAAAATCGGCGAATCATCACTCGCTAGATAGCGGATGGAATGTCTATGAGCGGAGGAAGTGTTCACACAATTCTGCATGGTTCCAGTGGTTCCACTGCCAACTCCGGAGTTTCTTCACCCAGGGTATCCATCATCTCGTGGTCTTCAACCTTCAAGGTAATTATGTCTAGCCTATATGTTCTTTATGTATCTCTTTTTATTTTGTATACTAACTTACAGCAATACCATTAAACCACTTGTCACACTGACTGTAGTACCACTTTCATTTGGGCGACCCATATATATATATATATATATATATATATATTCATTCTTGGGTCCGCATTCTTGGTATATATGCTATCACACCACGTAAAATCCGTAGATCAGAAAGCCCTTCTATGAGGTGAGTAGGTGGGGAAGGTACGATTCCCCCAGATGTCGCCCCTGGGGGTTCTCGGTCAAAATTGTGGTGGCACCTTGCCAAGACAGACTCCGACCCTTGTGGTGCTATTATAAACCGGAGCCGCACTACTCAGCCCCCAGTCTATATGGACTTGGTCTGACACTTCCGGCCAGTGGGCGTTAGGAACAATCCCATCAAAATCATTGGCGTATGAAGCAATTGGAAGGCCCGAAGCGCAATCCAGTTTTGAGGCCTCCTTTTTCTAAATACTTTTAATAGATATTATTTAATATCGACTGCATATATTTTCGCAGTCGAAAAGGAAAATTTTATTGGTCTTGCGGTAGTAAACACTTGTCATTCAACGAACGGTAAATTGTCTAGTTGAAGATGGTATCTGTGCAAAATGTACCTCTTTTTATAGCTGCTAACTTTCGGAAGCAAGAGCCTGATTCTTGCGCCTGGATTTTGCTGTCAACAGAAAATACTTTACAAAACAATGGGTAGTGCCATTTCAGATGATATTACTGCCTTTTGTCCCTTTTCTGGGTATCTTTAAAATTAAAATAAATAAAAATAAATAAATAAAAAATTTAAAAAAGCAATGCAGAGGCACTTGTCGTGAAGACATTCGCCTATAATTCACCGCAGTTTTGCTGGCCATTTTATCATGGGGGGAACCATATATTCGGACTAGCAATACCCCCTGTGAAGGGACGACACGAGTGGAGGCATTTTAGTGGCGCTTCGCCGGGAATCGATCCGAGCACCCTCAGCACCGAAAGCCAGCACGCTGTACCACAAGGCCGCCACGGCCGTTTTCTGGGTACCTGATGCTGAATATTTATCACTGGAAGAGCATTAACCCTTTCAACGGCAGTGACGAAATATTACGTCGAGCCCTGACTGTCTCATCCGGGCAGTGACGAAATATTACGTCCGACCTTAGCCGTCTCATTCGGGCAGTGACGTACCCCTGAACAGGCGCAGGTTATTTTTCCAGCACTGCACGGAGTTTTTCCCCCGTTTTCGGAACGATAAAAGGTGCTTGATTTACAACCTCGAATTGTCCGAAATTGGGGAATGAAGACCCCTACATGTACATCTCCGATTCTGACGCATTCACGGGATGGGGGTCTGAATAGAGCGACGTTGGTAAGTTGGAGGGGCGGGGGGGGGGTTGCAGATCGACTTTCCCGAAAAGTCAGATGTTCGGTAATTGCATCAGTTTCCAAGAAGGAAGGTCAAGAATGGAGGGTGTGGAATATCTAGCTGGCTGTTGTAAGGCCACAGGAACAGGGCGCTTATGAATTTCCCTAGGATCATAATCTGGGAGATTCGCGAATTTTTATGTTTTTAAACATTAACAAGTTAAAAATTTCAAAGGCAATAATTTAAATTATGATTAAATTATTATTACGATTAATGATAAAGTTTTCATTGCACTATTAGTATTTACATATGATAAATTATATATTAAATACATGAAACCATGATTTTTTGTATCCTATGTCAACAAAACTCTTACTAATCACAGTGATAGATAAAATATGATATTGCAATGATAGAAGTTCCCTCCTACTTTATCTTTTACTTTACAATCTAGATAAAGCCATTATAGCTAATAAAATTACATTTGAATGAAACATAATGTAAAACTATATACATAAGTAATTTTGATTTAAATCAATGATTTTTTTAAAAAAATCAAGTGATTTAAATCCTAATTTAAATCAGGATTTAATTCATGTACTGTATATTTAAATTATGTATATTTAAATTTAATTAATCGTCTTTTAATAATTTTTATAACTAAAATAACGATTTTAATAACTAAAATAATGTCTAAACATATTTTATTTTATTTTATCAATTTGGCTACATTTCAAACTTTTTAATTATTATTTTATTACTTTCCATACAAGTTTGAAAAGTTATTTGATGTTGTACAGTGCTTCATACTGGGAAATGGCTGAATGGTAGGGCTCTGTCTTTCGGTCCCGAATCCTACTTCTGGCATGGATGATTCCCGCCTTTCGTAATCGGCTTTAAAATTAGGTTCCAGTCTATCTAATTAACCCTCGTGTAACAAAATATTGTTTAGTTCTTCATCTCGGTCTTCTAACATCTTGTTTTAATCTGTAAATTAATGGGTTGGAGGGATTGGTGAGAAATTCTTAGGTGTTTCTTTTCTTTTTTTTTAACTCACGTTGAACTACCTACCCAAATTATCAGGTGTAAGGCGTTTAGAGCGTCACATTCGAGGTTATCTCCACAATTTTGATCATCCTCATGAGATAGGAATTTTCTCCTGATTTCGTACCCCTCTCTTGCGTAGCCGACTTCCCAGCGAGAGGATTTTCGGACCCCGTAGCTGTTTCCTTAAAATTTCATTGATTTTTGATAGTGGTCGGAAGCAAATTAATGAAAGCATAATTTTCTGGGTGAACCTTACGGTGCTGGAGTTCGCAGGTTCGAGTCCCTTTTCTATATGAATGTTTGTATTCATCTGTATCGACATTAAGCAGTAAGTCCCGGTCAAATTAGTCTTCGAGTACCAAAAATTGACCTAAGCTCTCTAAACAACCAAATTATCGGAATTTCTTTATTACAGCATTTAACTAGGACATTGATATGACCGATACAATCTTAAAATTGCAGTTAAAAAAAAGATGTATTTTCATAGACACAAAAAGAATATGATTAAAACAAAACTGATTTGTAAAATTGTGTATTTAACTATAAACTTGTGTATGTACGTATGTGCAATAGCGTCTAAATAGTGCATTCAATTGAACTCAAATCCAATATGTGTGTTGCGAGAAAATACTAAATTTTTAATTCTGATATTTCAAAAAATTTGGTTTTCTGCATGAAAACCATGAAAATTGGCAAGTCATAAGTTAAGCATGAATATTCATTCATCAACAAAATTTTTCGGCTGCAATATAAATATTATAAAAATTAATTTTGGATGTTGTTCCAAAATTGTTATTAATTCGCTATTGCACTGCAAATCAATCAAAAATAAGAAAATGAAAAAGGGTGAGCTGATTGCTTATCAACGGGGGAAAACTTTGATAATGAAGTGGCATGATAAAAGATCTGTCGCCATTTTAAGCACGATCCATTCCACAGAAATGCAAAATATAACAAAACATGGGAAAACTTATAAAATACCCGTACCAGTTCTGGATTGCAACCATACAATGGGTGGTGTGGACAGAATGGATGCATCTATTTAGCTTTGTGCCCCGCTTCCTGTTTTGAAAAATACCATACAAAAGAATAGAATGTTTAACATATATTTCTATATTTAAAATAACTATACGTCTTTGTTTACATCACATTTTCACATAATAAGAAATAAGCAATTGTGTATGATATAGCGATCTATTATCGATCTTCTGTTGTAAAAAATTGTAGCACTTGAAAATATGGTATTATGTATTAAGGTTATAACAAGATCATTGCATCTATAATTGTAACATCAGAAAGAACTAACAAATTTTTAGCGATATAATTATTTATTTGTAATATAAAAGAAAATATACTGTCGTGAAAACATATAGAATAAATGAGTCGAAACTAAAAGCAAGGGTGAAACCATGTTGCTGTTGACCCTTGCATGATAAAATAGTTGATTACCAGATTACACGGATTTGAGCCTATTCCCTCAGCCACAAGGATCAACCCCATGCCAGCTGAGAGATTCTGCACCCTTGCCCAATGATCTGGAACTGACGCTAAGAGTTTGAGCCTGTTTCCTTGACGACAACGATCAACCCCATGCCAGCCGTGAGACTCTGCACCCTTGCACAAAGATCAGGAACTGAGTGGTAACTTCCAGACTGTGTTTACTGATATTCTACGTGGACTGCCAATTATGACGCAACGGATTATTATCCTTATACCTGTGAGTGTTAATGAGTCCGAGGACTGAAACTCATGCGTATACATGTGGTGTCATCGATGTCAGCCAAGGTTTGTTTCAGAGAATTTTATATTAATGATAGGGAAGTGTCATTTGGAACTCTAATTTCGGCATTCCTAAAATTTTAAGATTTTGAGAGAAAGATTGAAAACAATTAAAACATTAATTACAAAGTTATGTTGAGAATTTTAATTACTGATGAATTTGAATATGATTGATGATTGGTGATTTTGAATATGATGTGTGTAACTATAAGTAAATGTTACTGGTGATTTTAATTGGTAGTAACAAAGTTATTGTGAGGAATTTAATTACTGACAAAACATTATTATTGAGGTGTATAACTATTAGTAAAAATTATTGATGAATGTAATTGGTAGTAACAAAGTTATGATGAGGAATTTTATTACTGATGGAACTGATTATCAATGATGTGTGTATCTATTAGCAAATATTTATTGTTGAAATTAATTGTGATAATTATTGCGGTTAACATTTGTGAATATCTAGAAAAATTGCATTGAATGATTAACTTGAAAGAAATTTAGAATAAGATTAAATAATTTGAAGAAAGTTTAATGAATTTTGAAGTGTTATTGTATATAAAATATATAGTAGTGTAAATAAACCATATATATTCAAGCATAACCTTTGAGCAGTCATTTTGGTACTGTGTGTCACTTTTTATACTAACCTTGAGATCATGCCAAAAATGGAATATTATGTTATAACCTTAATTCTATTTAAAATTTAATATTATCTAATTTTGGTTTGTTAAAATAATTCTTTTTTCCGAAATTTCATTACATATACGGAACAATAAGTAATTCTGTGTGTGAACTGCAATATTCTTTTATCGTTTTGTGTGAGTGTAATTCGTTTAACAATGAAATATAAAATTCATAGGATAAAACAATGTGATTGTAACATGACACATTTAAATAATTTGTGTATTATTATGTTTTAATTATACAAAATTTACACTTATAACATTTTTTAACCACTTGCAGTGTTTCAGAATGTGTAAATATTTTTACGGCTGTTAAAATGTATCTTCTGTGTAACAAAATGGTAATTATAGAAGTTTAAATTTTTGGTTCCTGAAATCAATGAAGAAATAAAATTTATATGGGAAAACGTGTGAAAAATATTATGCTAGTGAGATGAAATATTTAATGGAATTCTCTAGAATTTTTTATTAACTTAAAACTATAAGAGATGGTTTAAAATCTGAAATATTTAATATTTAATTTATATTTTCGAATGCTTTGTTTTGAAAATATCTGAAGTTTGGAAGAAATTGAATATAATATTTTTGCTAAATTTTCATAGCATTTTAACGTTATCATCAACCGCTACGGAGGAGTGTTTCAGAGGAACGGAAATCTCTTATACACGACCCTCAAAAGCTGTTCCCCCTTTTCCTCTGGTCTAGCCTACGGCTAGAGCGGGTGGAATAAGCCACACACACACACGTACGGTTTCCTAGAAAAATTCCGCTTTCTTGTTGGGGAACAAATTTGGGGAAGACACTAGCGGGGTGCTAAATTTTATTACTGTAGAGGGTTGCGGTGACAGGCAAAAGATACTTCCGAAAAGGGGGAAAGAAGTATTTTTGCAGTGAAAACAAACTTTTTTCCAGGGAATCGGGCCGCTTGAAGGGTAGAACTGTACAAGTTTCAGAAGCCAGGATATGTGAATTAGAGTTTCGAATTGAGCCGGTGAAAGGGTTAAATATGTTATTAGTCAAATATCAATTACAATTGTATCGTTTATTTCAGAAACCCGGTAAGTGCGCTTTTTCAAATTTTTGGTAAACAAAGGAAAACATTCTATTTTTGATATTATTATAGATTTTGGCTTAAAAAAATTTATAGCATTAGTTAATATCTTCTCCAAGTGCATGTTACCTGTAATCTATACTAATAAAAGGAAGTGTTTGTGTGTTTATATGTGTGCTGCGTCGAAACGAATCTATGAAACTTACAACTGGGAAATTTGGCACACGGGTAGTAAAGAGTCTGAAGATGTGCACCTCGAAGCCCGAATTTTAAATTTTATTACCGTTAATTTTTAATTAATAAAAAACCAACAATTTTGAAGTGTGACAACAGTAAATGGAATCTGTTACATTTCCGAAAATCACCCCTCTTGATATGGCGCGATTTTGGCTGCCATTTTGGTCGAAAATCGGTGTAATTTTTTTCTCATGAAAGTACATAAATCTTACATATTTGGAAAGAGCTTTGAAAACTGATATTTTTTCTGCTTACAGTTATTCTCTTACTTTAATAGTTTTACAGATATTTTAATTCTAAAAGCAGACTCCACCGCTATCCGATATATATCCGTAAATAAAACGTGAATCACAGACATTTCGAAGAATTACCGTTGATTCTTCGAAGAATTAATCGCATTTGTTATTATTTCTTAAAGTAAATTGTTGCATTTATTATGTTATCGTTCATTTGTATGAGCATCTCGAAGCTCGAATTTCAAATTTTATTCTTGAAAAATTTGATTCAAATTTTTATGCAATATTTGGTTCTATTTGCTCTAAAGTCCGCTAGATGGCGCCACGAGAGTGGTACAGTATGAGCTGTATCGAGTGTGACA
Source organism: Dolomedes plantarius (assembly GCA_907164885.2). Lineage (NCBI taxonomy): Eukaryota > Metazoa > Arthropoda > Arachnida > Araneae > Dolomedidae > Dolomedes > Dolomedes plantarius. The sequence goes on along the minus strand of OU015503.1, from coordinate 42,298,043 downwards.
CATACAAACCGCTATTTATTGTTGTACCACAAAATTTAAATACCTTTATTCGTTGCTTTTTAGTGCTTCCGTTCTCTGACAATGATTGCTGAAGGGAGCGGGTCCCTAAACCGACCGGCTAGACGGGCGAAGCCCGGCTAGTTAACTTATAATGTTTATTACTTACGTTTTAAAATTTCTAAAAAAATTTGCAGTTAGCGGGTTTCTGCAGTAAAAAACGTTTTTCTTTAAAAACGTACTGCTTTTAAGGCTAATTTCCTCATTTTGTTGGCTTATTAGGATTTTTTTAAATGAATACCGTGTTATAATCTATACTTTTTTTTTTAAATTTGAACACAAAATCAAACGTTCAAAAGCAAAAAAGTTAATACTACAGTTTTTAAAAAAAATTTACCCTTATCCTAATACGCTTTCTGTCCGTCGACCAACTCATCTTCGTATTCCCGTCTACATTGCACTCCGCTTCCGTATTAGGCCACTGGAAAATGTTATCGTAGAAACTTTCATACCCTATAGCAGTGGTCACCAATTATTTTCCCTCTAGGTCCGTTTCAAAACATTGTTAAACTCTTGCGGTCCAGAAAACTTAAGCCTCCCCCCAACTCCTTCTATCGCCCCCTTTCCACCATGTTACCAACTACCCTACTAACCTAGGCTACTTGCTTTGCTTAGTAAAACTTTTCTTTGGAATCAGTTATTATCTTACGTGCAAAACACAATGGATACCAGTGAAATGAAGTGCATAAATTATCAAATCATGTTTTTTATTATGATATTTAGAATACAAGAAAATCAATTTAAAGTACATATAAAAGACTTCTCACAAAGTTCATCGGGGTTAATGCTCAATGGGGAAAATGGCACGTTTTATTTTGAACAACCTGCTTGAAATTTGGGGGGTCATGTTCGTGCAGCTGTTTCACATCAAGCTGTTAAGGTGGTCATCTGTAAGTCGAGATCTGTACCGGTTCTTAATGAAGTTCATTTTTGAGAATGCTGCTTCACACACATAAGTTGAGTCAAACATGGTATACAATTTTATGGCTAAAGCTTTGAGTTCTGGATGGTTATTTCCAACTGTAGGCCAACTTTGTTGCTCTTGAAAACATTTGCCGCTTCACTGGTCCATACAACATTGGGCATATGTGAAAAACTGTTGTTAACCAACTGCACAACGTTCTCAATTATTTCAAAGTCAGTAAATCTTTAAGTTTCCAAAAAATTGGCTGATGTCAATACCACCATTACTGTCACAAACTGACTTAAGGTGTTGAAAGTGTAACAGTTCTCCGCTAATATCTTCGGAAAAAAGGTCGATCTTTTTTGAAAAACTCTTTACTTCTGAGAGAAGTTCACACAAGTTTACCTTTGTCTTGTAGTTTGAGGTTTAAAAGATTCAGGTGCCTAAAAAGACCAGTCAAAATTGCGATGGTTGCCACGTTTTCTTCAACGTCATTCTTGCTATTCTTTGATCACTAGTTGAAAAAAACTCTTTGATGTCCTCCAATACTGCAAAAAATCTTTCAAGCACCAAGCCTTTACTTAGCCATCTCACATTGTTGGGGAGAAGCAAGTCGTCAAACTGAGCATCAGACTCTTCAAGAAATTATTTAAATTGACGGTACTTAAGAGATAACTTTGACCGTATAAAGTTAATTATTTGTATCACCGTTTGCATTTTATTCTGAAGACTGGGATTCAGACGGCAGTAAAACACACTTTGATGAATAATACAGTGGTAGGATATAATATTTTCATTCCATTTTGGATCACCGCTGAGTCACTATTTTCTGAAAATACACAATTTCGTCATAGGGATGCGACATCGATGTCGATGTTTTCAAAAAATCGATGTTTTGATAAAAACATCGATGTTCTAAACATCGATTTATTGAAGCCGATGTTTTTTTAACATCGATGTTTTTTGCTCGATGTTTTACTTTGTCTCGATGTTTTTTTTAAATGAAAAAGTACCATAATAAAAAAATTTACCACGTAGCATAATTTTCACACTCAGTAAATGTAAGTTTGAATTCTGAAAAGGACGAATACAAAAGAGGGAACGATTCCTTAGCAAACAGACAAATGGCAATCAACCAATGAACCAATCAGAGCCCTTAGAATGTTCCTGACACTCCAGAACCTTCCATGGGGTTTTATTTTATAAATAGTATATACACGAGAGCAGCCATTTAAGTTTTTTGTTTTGTTCTGGTTTTATATAAGTTGACGTTAATATTATTAGTAAGATGCCTCCCAAAAGTACTGTTTGGAAATATTTTTGCAAAACCTCTGACAAATTGGCAAAATGCAATATTTGCCTTAAGTCCCTCAAAACTTCTGGCAATACCACGAATTTATCTGGACATTTGAGTGCCGTTTACATGTGCCAAAAACCCGGGTAAAAGCAGGGTCGTTTCTTACTTTTTCCCTACGATAGGGAAAAATGCAGGGTGGATTTTCGACCCTGCTTCGACCCAGGATAAAACCCGCTAATTACCCATGATGCATTTCGAAGCTGGGAGTAAATAACATGGCGGATTTGAACTTGTGTGAATCCATGAAAATGCAGCTAAATGATCGATTGAAGGAACTGGAAATCCTTAACGATCGCATAATTTTCAAGAAAACAGTAGAAAAGTGCCTATTTTTTTCCGAAGGATTTCATTTATTTCTTGATCTGAACCATCCCCAATTACATTATAAATAGAATGGTACTGCCATCTGGTATGTAAAATAAGAAATAAAATTTCATTTCAATAAAATTTCAGTAAGATTTTCATTTAAAGTGTTATGGTAAAATTAATAAATTTAATAAGTATAATCGATAATTAAACGTAACATTAAAATTTATTTATAAATTAATTATTTTAGAATTCACAGATAAAAATTTATTTATATCTATTTATGATTTTTTTATTTATACATGACTAAAAATTACTGAAACAAAATTGAAATCAAAATTGCATTTTGATTTTATAAAAGGATTTATTAAAACAATAAGTATCTTACAATTAATCTTATAATTTAAAAAAAATGCACCTATCGATTGGAAAATTTTCTTTCCAGTCTTTATTACTTCAGGAATTTAAAATAATTTCTTCCCACCAAACAGAGCTTCGTAATTTTGCCCACATTCTTTGTTGTGGAAAAACTAAATTTAGCGATGAAGCCATAGATCGTACGATTATATCTAATATCCGCATCAATCTTCTAGTTCTTATATTCCTTTTTTCCTATCTATTTTCTAAATTTATTTTTAAAAACAACAGTAAACAATCGTAAACGTTCTATAATTATCAACAGCGACTGACATATGCTGCATTTAAATAACAAATAGACGCAGACGTAATTGTGTTTTAGAAGAGGAGTGCATTGGTCGTGTCGACTTTATCTCCTGTAAGCAAGATATATGTAATCAAGGTGGGAGTGCTCAGTAGTTAAAATTTTAAGTAATGAATTAAAATATTAAGGTAAGAATAACGCGGATAAAAGAAAAAAAATTAATAGTAAAGTTAAATTAAAACAAAAAAGTTAATTTTAACAGAAAAAATATAGACTTACAAGTTAAGAAAATTTAGAAGAAAAATTAGATAAGACTAATAATCCACGGAAAACAAAAAAGTAATAATATTAAGAGGCCCAGAAAAGCAGATATCATAAGAATACAAAAAATATTTTTGTAAGTTTTTTAATCTTTTTGGATTTTTAAAGTTTTATGATTTTTTTGTTGTTGTTATTTTTAAAATTTAAGAATACGAGGTCAAAAGAACAGCAATTGGGGGAAAAAAAGGCCTTCCCCAGGACCATACACTTCGTAACGAGATAAATGCGGAGTTCGAAGATGGAAAGCTAAAAATAGCAATACAGTGAATTTGGAAAAGTATGACACCGGCTGGGATAGAACCCATAACGTGATTTACAAGGAATGATGGTGTATGAGGATCACTTCCGCCGAATCATGTGACGGCCTTTACTTCCGGTAAGACGGGTAAAAGCAGGGTGAAAATGTGGTCCCATGTAAACGGGCTTCGAAGGTTTTCCCTATTAGCGGGTAAATCCCGGGTATTATTGTTGTCCATGTAAACGCAGCTTTGAAGGCAAAACATGGCGATATTCACAACGAGAATTTTGAGTCATCAATGTAGCCCAAGGCAAAAGCAACCAAGTTTTTGTCATTTGTGTCAGCCCAATCAGAGAGTAAAATTAAATCACCCCTCCCCCCACACGACTAACCGAAGTAACATTAATGTTAAAGATTACTAAACCAGCTTTAAAAAAGGGATGTTCTATAACATCGATGTTTTTTGGGTGATGTTTTATTAGCATCGATGCTTTAATATTGAATATCGATGTTTCAAAACATCGATGTTTTGTTATCGATGTCGCATCCCTATTTCGTCACAGTCCGTACAAAAATTGCCTGCGGTCTGGATACGGACCGCGTTCCGCCATTTGCTGACCACTGCCCTGTAGTGTAGATACTTAGCTTCTTCAGGTCACCAATTATTTTGCTATTGATTGTTACTTTTCCAGAAGCGTACGCTCTTACCGTTGGGAGTTCAGGAATGTTCTTGTCCTTTTTTAAGGTGAAC
>OU015503.1:42265948-42290948 GCA_907164885.2 Dolomedes plantarius | reverse complement strand
TATATATATATATACAGTGGACGCTCGTTAATTCGAACTCAGAGGTTCTCAGAAAAAGTTCGAATTATCCGATGTTAAAAGAAAATATATAACTTTAAATGTGTATCACTGAAGAAGAAAAATCTCCTAGCATGTATAACCCCAGAAAATATATTATACTACGTTATCTAAAATTAAACATATTAAAAAGCAATACAGATTTACCTTAATCATAAAATGAAGCAGAAGATATGCAGTAAAAAGTAAACTTTAATTAAAAATATGAATTACACTTTGGAGAAAAACTGTAAAATGGATGTTTGGTTCTGTTTATGATGCCTACATTGTACAGCCAGCTTCTCGATTTGAAGTAAACATTTCAATTCATTTTCAGAGGAAGGTTCCATCTGAATAAATGCTTTTAGAGTTTTAATAGAGTCCATTATAGCTTTATCCATTATGGCCGCATTAAGAATATCTTTCGGCAGGTAAGTAGAGAAAAGCCCTGGCAGTTTCCTACCGAAATTAGTGCATATTTTTTCGTTTACATCAGAGCTTTGGCCACATACAGTTTGATAAGATATATTGTGCCTTGACTTAGTCGAGAAAGCCACCCATCACTGCATTTAAAATCTTCAATACCCATTCGACTTGCCAATTCATCAGCCTTCGTCAGCACTAGGGGTCTATTTATCGGACAATTTCGAGATCTAACATCCTGGAACCATAGCAGTAGAGCTTTTTCTAGATCTTCTTGGGACGCTTTGATTTTTCCCATGAATCTAAAATTGACTCCTTGTTTTTCAAATTAGTTGACAAGGCTTTTTTTTAATTCCATAGTCAGCTGCTAACTTTGTTTTACATTCGCCATTCTCTACTTTCTTTAAAATTTCTACCTTTGTGTCCAAAGTTAGGGTTTTGTACTTTTAACGTGTAGACATCCTGGATTTTTACACGTTCACACCACACAATGACGAAGAAGAACTAGACCACATTAACTTGTCTGCACTGCAGGCATAACTGACGCGGCTCCCTAGAATCTGTAGTAAAGACTGTTTTTTCTGAAATTCTAAGAAAATCGATACAAATAAAGGAAAATTGCTTTTTCCGTTTAGCACTAATAAGAAGGACAATAGCTACTAACGTTCAGCGGACATGCAATAGTCTAGGAATGCAGGCGAGTGCCTCTTTACACAGAAAAGAAATACAGATGATTTTGACACACAAAATAATAAATACAGTGTGTATTTTCTCCATTAAACGAGGAAAAAGAATTTTTTTGTCAAATTTTTAGTTCGAATTAACCGAAGTGATAAAAATTTAGTTCGAATTAATGAGATATTTTTAACATTAATTCCAATACAAGTTTTTTGGGGCCTTTGGATTAGTTCGAATTAACCGAAAGTTCGAATTAACCGAGTTCGAATTAACGAGCGTCAACTTTATATATATACAGTGGCTCCCAAAAATGTTCGTACACTTACGATTTTCAATGAAATAGGGGGTCTATCCGTTGATTAAAATGAATATTTCAGAATGGGTATTTAAAAATAAGATCTATAATCTATTCTTAACAAAACTGCATGAAATATTTTGAAAACATAGTAAAATTTTATTTTTAAGAAACCAATAATCCAAAAGTAACAAAAACCTTATCTCACAAAAGTCATCGTACACTTGTAAAAAATCTCTACATATTAGTAAATATTCTAATTTTTCATTAAATTAATATTTAGTAGGATATCCTTTAGCATCCACAACAGCTTTTAAGCGTCTGGGAATAGATTGCACTAGTTCTTTTGTAATTTTTGCATCAATGTTCATCCATTCTTCCATCATAATTGTTTTTAGTTCGCTTTTCGTGTAAATGTCGTGTTTTCGTACTCGAACCTTCAGGTCTCTCCAAATATGTTCTATTGGGTTTAAATCTGGCGATTGAGGTGGTGTCTTCAAAACTTGTGGACAATTATAGAGACACCAGATGCGAACGTTGAGAGCCGTGTGCTTAGGATCGTTATCTTGATAAAAAACAAAGTTGTTTCCAATACCCAAATTTTGAGCTGATAATTTTAAATTGTCTCTTAAAATATTTATAAAAACAGCATGATTCATTATGCCATCAATAAATACCAACTTTCCTAGCCCTGATGCTGGCATGCACCCCCACAAAAGGATACCTCCACCGGCATGCTTAACTGTTCCTACTAAGTTCTTGGGATTAAGTTCCTCGTTTTTTTCTTCTCCATACAATTATACGCCCATCAGCACCAAAAATGTTCATCGGTAAATAAGACATTATTCTAATAGGTTTGGGGCTTATTTATCATTGATAGTGCGAAGGGAAGCCTAAACTTTGTTTTTCTCACTCACAAAAAATTTTCTATGGCCAGAACGCCCATGTAATCCAGCTGTTCTGAGAACTCGTCAAAAAATTTCAGGTGAAATTGAAGTAGAAAATGTTTCATTGAATTCTGCAGAAACTTTTACAGCACTCAAACGTGAATTTTTCACAAATTTTCTAATTATAAATCTCTGATCACGTTTTGTTAACTTTGCCGGACGGCCTTTTCTTACCTTGTTTTCGATCCAATTATCTTCTTTAAAGAGTTCGTTCACATACTGCACAGTAGAATGGGATAAAGTAAGTAATTTTACAATATTCCGAACTGATTTACCACTACTATGATGAAAAATAATCAATTTTCGAATGCTGTTTGTTGTTTCTTTACGACTACGAGCAATTTTTAAATAAGAAATAGAATATTACGGAGTAGACAAGCAAAAATTAAAGCCAAACGATATTTTAAATGCCACCACAATTCAAAAATAAAAATAAAGCACCAGACGATAATTTTAATTATGAATTTATTCGAAAATATTTCAGTGTACGATGACTTTTGTGAGATAAAGTTTTTGTCACTTTTTGATTACTGGTTTCTTAAAAATAAAGTTTTACTATATTTTCAATATATTTCATGTAGTTTTGTTAAGAATAGATTATAGATCTTATTATTAAATACCCATTCTGAAATATTCATTTTAATTAATGGATAGACTCCTATTTCATTGAAATTCGTAAGTGTACGAACACTTTTGGGAGCCACTGTATATATATATATATATATAACGTACGTTGATTTCAAAAACTAACGGAAAGAAATAAACATTGGCTGCTTTGACGTTCATCTAAACAGCCGGTTAAAGAGTCATGGAAAGTCATAATTATCATCTTAAATAGCTCTAACCATTGTCCAGTCAGAATGCAAGTAATTTTTGCATAAAGACAGATGATTTTGTATGAAGCCGCTTGTATGCGCGACACTCCATGACGCCAGACGCCCATGCTTTATTATCAGTGGTATAAAGTTGATGGGTAAGACAGTCTTGGAGCATACGAAAACGTCGTAGTGCGAAAATGACGTCATCGTGAGAAAATGACGTATATTCTAAATCGACAATAATGCTCAATGGTAGATTTTACGTATATACATCATGATGACGCCATTTTCGAGAGCTGAAATTTTCATCTGTCCTAAGTGTAGAGCCCAATTTTAAACTAGACACTTATTATCACGAATAACAGAAAAACTGTTAATAATGTTAATAGGTTAATCCATTGTAAATCAAACAAACTATGTATCATAGTGGTTATGCTTTGAAATAAATATTATATCTTAATGCTCTATTTAAGCAATTACAAATACATAACTAGGTAAAATGTTCAGCATTTTTTAAATACTATTCTATACAATTGTTCCCTTATAAAATGGTTTGTTTACTTTTACTTCAGATTTCAGATTCAGTAAAACATGTGGCCTAAATATAACAGCACTTAATATTTTATCATAGCAAACAAGAACCGCTGTTATCAGCTCTCAGAATTTGAATAAATATTAGCTCAACAATTTTTCCATATTCCTTCGTGGCCTAGAAAGGGTATTATCTCAGCTCAGATAAAAAAAAAATATTGAAAATAATGATAACGTGAAAAATGCTGAGATAATGTAAAATTAATTTTATTCCTCGCTTAAGCAGGTTTTTTTTTTTTTTTTAAGCAGGAAAATTCAAACTTGTCTTTCACCCTCTTAAACCTGCAACGTGAGCTTAATACAATCTGATAACTATTTATTACAGGTCAAAATAATTGTGTATAAATGACAAGTTCTCTAAACAAACACATTTCTAAACCGCATAGGATATAAATAATACATAAATAGAAATATATTTTATTTCATAAATAATTTAAAATGTTGCATCAGTTGACAGTGATCTTGCAGTTTTGTCACAATGAAAATACATCAAATGACTTGCAAAAAACCTGTAAAGTTCATTTATGAGAATATAACAATTAAAAAAATTCTCAGGTAGTCTCTTCTAACTATAACTACCGGGGGTTATTAACGTAGGATTACTTATCGTTGCTTACCTCTTTTGTATGTATGTAGTATGTATCTATATATGTATCTATATATATGTACGCATGTATATATATACATATATGTATGTCAAAATTTTGACGCATTTTGGTACTTTTTTTTTTAACTGTTTACTGCTTGTCCAAGCGATACAGACTGGGTTTGGCGCACTGCCAAAATTATAACTCGCGAGGTACGGACGGACAGTTTTAGCGTCTGAAATTTTCCTTTCCGGAGGACCGCTATGGAGGAACGTAATCCTACGTTAAAATGCTAGCAATGTTTATATGTAGTTTTCGAGCAGTCTATTAATGTAAAGCCTAAACAAAAACTCCTTTATCTAAACAAAAAAAAACTATAAATAGTAAATTGCTATTCGGGAGAAATGTACCTCGGTGTTTACAAAAGGAACTACAACTCTTCAGTAGACAGAATTAAATAATGTCAAAGCGAAGCCTTAAGGTGTTATGATTTTAATAATAACTCAGAAAATTGAAATCTCTGACATAATTTAGAGAGCGCAAGTTCTTTAGAAGCATTATAAAGACGATTTGAAAGCATTCAAGATTCTGTCTTTGAAGTCCTTTTCATTTCACTACTCAATTAAAATTTTGATATTTGTGCCGGTGATTATGAAAGTGGTCTAAGTCAGTGCTCCCCAACTTTTCTATCGCGGTTGACAGGTAAACGTTTGATAATTTTACCACGGCTCGCTGAGGGAGGACGTTGATTGTTTTTATTTTTGATTGTTTTGATTTAATAATTGGTGTTATTATAATTTTTATGTATAAATGACGTTACGTTTATTTATTGCTCAATAAAAAACTCGTTTTATTTATTTATTTGTTTCGTTTTTTTCTTTCTTTCATTAAAGCACATTTATTTTCAATTTTATGAATGCAATTTTAATTCATAATCTTGAAATGTTTAATAAACAAAAAACTAATTTAAAATAGTTACAAGATTTCTTCTGTTACAAAGGTATAAATTAGCACAAACCCGACAAATTCGCACAAACCTGAGAGAAATACAACACATTAAATAAAATGGAAATAATTTAATGTCCCTTGGGCGGCCCGGTACCGGTACGCGGCCCGGGGGTTGGGGACCACTGGTCTAAGTCATACATTTTTCGTTTCGGGATATTTGAAGATCTGAGTTTGACCATGAAATGAATTCTGTGTAATGACGCAACAAGTAACTCAATCTGGTGGTTCAATTTTGGCAATTCTGCAAAGGTTGCTTCAGATTACGGTAATATAAAAGAATGCGATAAATATGAAATAACTCATAAACTCCTTTTTTTTTTAGATTCTTGACTTATGCCATTTTCATAATCACCGGCACATTTATCCTCGTGTCACCTAAAAGGGGTTATAAATAAATCTACCACCTCTTGCAACTCGGAAACTCGCGGCATGGCCCATTTCACCTTCGTTTAGCGGGATGAATGGAACGATAATCGTGCCCTGGTTGTTTTTTACCAGCGTGTTTTACTAACAATCATACCAGCGTTTTAGCCAGCCTAAATTAGCGCAATCAAAAGGTTCATCTGAAATCGTCTGCTTTCAGCCGCGTCTTTTTTTATATACCATAAACAAACGTTTTATTTCTCATCAGAAGAACTTTCTCTCCACGCTTGGCTAGACATATTTTGGTGGCTAAATAACAGAAAGAACAACAGCTAAAAAGAAGTGGCCTATCCTATAACGAAGATATAGCGACGAACATAAATGGGTTAACGAGATTTTTCCAAAGTGGAACGTAACAAGCTTTTTTCCACACCGTTTTTCGAGTGCAATTGTATTGTTGGGACGGCGGCTTCTGGTCTCTGACCCGGGTTACAACAAAAGAACGAACCTAACTGTAACTTTGTTCACCATTACAAATGTGTTAAAGCCATTTTTTTGCGGCATAATTCGTACAGGTGTCTGTGTTAACGTATTTAGAGTGAAACAGATTCTTTGTTCTTTTGGATAAATTCGCAGGATTTCTTTTCGAATATTTTAACGCTGCCTTTCAGATTTTTTTATAATGTTTTTAAGCAATAAATATTTAGTTCTTTTTTAAATCCCGCTTATTTTTTCTAAAAAGGTTATTAATCTTCCTCACAGCAATCATTTATTTTCCTTTAACTTGTTGAAGGAAACAACGAAAGAGTTTTATGCGAAAATAATAGCTTATAATTTACGAAGTGTATAAGATATACTCTTAGAAACGTAAGTGTATATATGTGTGTATGGGTGTATACGCCCATACGCACACACATAAATTCCAACTTCATTTACATAATTTCACTAATGTTTTTAGCTTTCAAATTTATAAATTTTCGATATATATATATATATACATGTATATATATTTCTAAAGGAAATTTCCTAAAAAATTACCGCTTTATACATATATATATATATATATATATATATATATATAGATAGATATATACGTATCTATATGTCAAAATTTTGACTCATCTTGGCACTTTTTCCGTTTAAGGGGACACAGTACCCTTTCAAAATTTTTTTTTTATTTTAAGTATTTCAATAAACATTGCAATTGTATTGCATTTTAGCAGTCAATTTAAAACATATTCTGAAAAGAAAAATTTATTTTAACAGTAAATTTAATTAAAATTTTAATTTTTTAATTTTTTTTTTCAATTTTTTAAAAATCCTTATAATTTTTTCAAATATTAATATCTTTACTCCAATTTTTATAGGTAATGTATCTATGTCTACTACATAAAACGTGGCATGGGTTTTTTAGACACCTTAAAATTACATTTTATATAAATATTTTTCTATCGTTTGCACTGAAAAGTGATGAAAACTGGAAGCTTGTTGTATATTTTTGAATATAAGAAAAGAAATGAGCATGTTATTGCATAATTCCATTCCAAGTTTTATTCCTTACATAATAGAAAACCTGTATAAAAAGTTTAATACTTGTGTCTTAAATACAAAAAAAGTTTTAGCACTTTTACTGCATGAATGTCAAGAAAAAAACAAACATGGAGAAAAAGCCATTTAAAGTTTTCATTTCTTAAAAAAAGTCCCTTTAAATGAAATTATATACAAATTTTGTGGGTATTTATAATAATCATATAATATAAAGCATATATAATACATTTTATCTATCCAACTTCAATGTAAAATATTTTATGCAATTTTAAAAACATGTCAGTGAACTGTAGAAAATAGAGTCGACAACAACTGCTCTTGGTTTAAATTTTTTTTTTTTAATTTAACAAATAAATCTTAATGTTAATTCCATGCGAAGTTTCATTAAGCGTATAATAAAGAATATGTATAAAATTTTTATATCTCTATCTGAATTATTAAAAAAATTATAACGTTCTCAATATATGACAGTTAAGAAAAAGATACCACCAAGAAAAAATAAATCATGCTACTTGAGAAAGTCATACCTGAAATTTGTATAAAATTAATGTGGAACTAGATTTGATGTTCAAAGTAATGCATATGTAAAACATTTCAACCATGTTTTAACATCAAAAATTTCCTTTAGGGTTGTAAAAGCATGAAAAAAAAATATTCAAGAAACATACCATTTACTACCACATTTTCTGAGAAAATTTTAAAAACATGCTTATTTTACTAAATTAAAATCCCCAGGTTTATAGGTAACAAATATAACGAATAGATATATAGCGTAAAGTTCAAGTAAAAGCATAAAAATATACACGTTAGGAAGAAAAAAAAACTCTGATTACAATTTTTTCAAACGAAAATAAATAGCTACGGGCAGAACTACTGTTACCATGTGTAAACAATCCAAACAGTTACTTTTAACGGTTACTTCTATCGCTCTGATGAACAAAAAACAATAATTAATTCAATATTAATTTGAGTTTTTAGGCTAGTGGAAAAAAATGCTTATGCACTTTAAATGGTCACTTGTCCCTTTAATATTCTGACAACATTATAAAAATCTAAATAACTTTTAAAGTATTGAAGATACAGCTTTGAAATTTGGTGATCATATATACAAAGGCGGGTACAATAATTTGAGTCAATAAAGAAAATCGATATTTTGACTATTTTTAGGGTAATGTATCCCCCTTGTCCAAGCGATAGACTGGCTTTGGCGCTCTGCCAAAATTATAGCTCGCGAGGACGGACGGACGGTTTTAGCGTCTGAAATTTTCCTTTCCGGAGGACCGTTATGGAGAAACGTAAGCCTACTTTAAGAACGTCAAGGCACCTAATTTGTAACTACAACTTTTACAGTCATAACTTAGGTAATATTTCTAATACTGATTGCATTTGTCATCTTGAGGAGTTTAACAACTTTGTTAATCTAGCTTTGGGGCAAATTGTAACTGGGGATTTAAATATTGTTAAAGATGTTAGGTAAAAAGAACTTTTAAAAAGGGGCTAAAAATTTAGGATAAGAAATAAGGTTAACTTAAAGCAAATTATGAGTTCCATCAATAAAGATTTAGATTATTTCATAGTAAAATTAGCCAGAAAGTACAATTGGTCTATCGAAGGTTTCCAGATGTGGAAAGTTCATATTATACAGGGAATTAAAAGGAATTACCAAGAGCATAATATAAAAAGCAAGCAGGGTTTCTTTCTAAACAAAGGTTTACACGATAAAATTAAAAAGTTAAAAAATAAGTTAATAATAACTGTTGTCGATAAGGTTGCCAATAACTTCGGTTTTATGTGTAAAGATATCTTTAAGCAAATTATAACTAAGGAATACAGCTCTAACAATAACTTTCAAAAAATTAACTTAACCAAGAAAGAAATAGATAACAGAATATTAGCTTTTAACAAATAAATTAAGCTTAAGAATACTAGCCTAAAATACCCATACATATTTCCCACCATAAAATTCCATAAAGTACCAGTAAAATCCAGGTTCATTACATATAGTACAAACTGTTATAACACCACGTTTAGTAAAAAGATTTTTAATTTGTTAAAAATTATTCTAAGCAAAATCAAAGTTACCGAAAATAGCTTTATTATTATATATATATATAATAGCCGTTGTCTCTGTATAACACTTCCGGGCTGTACTCATCTTTCAATTGAAGCCCTCAGTAAACAAATGGCCGGTTAGGCTTAATTTCAATTTCAGATGTGGATCAGAATTTTTTCTTACCTAAAAACTAATATCTTCTCCATCAAATCACGTTTGTTCAGCCTATTTTTCTATAAAACATTCAGAACAAAAAAAATGGATGTTTTTAGTTGTATATTTAGCAGTTTTTAAAAATCTGTTTACTTTTGCGATGAATTCTGAAAGTAAACAAACTTGAATGTGAATGAATCAAGTAGCTCAAGTATTCATATCGCGTAGTGAGCTGTAAAAAACTGGATGGCAGTCTACTACTCCAATCGCATAAAAAACTAGATAAATAAAAAATAATGAAAGGGTTTGCCTTTGCAAGGTGTGGATTAAATGCAATATTGTTAGATAATTCGGGATATTTTTTAACTTTCATATACTTTTTCCATTATGACGTCAAAATGACGGGTTACCCTCTAGTAAATAATAAAACGGAAGTTTTACAATATTTAAAGAGTGAGAATATAGAAAATATACATGAAATCATAAATAAAATATGTATGATTTTGAAAACCTATTTGCTGGTATTCTTCATGATAACTTAATGAATATCTGTTCAGAAAGGTATGATTCCTACTTGGATAGTACTTTAATCTCAAAATGCGATTGGATCTATGTAAATTTAATATTTTTGAAAACTAACTTTTTAACGGCATGGTTTTTTTTTTAATCAGATAAAGAGTATATCAATGGGTAATAGTTTTTCCAGCAAACATTTTCTTACATTTTTACGAAACTAAATTCCTTAACTTAAATAACGTTTCTGGGTTTAGGTATATCGGTAACCTGATAATTTTCAACTGCAACGATTTGGAATTTCAAAATCAAATCTACCCAAAGGAATTAACTTTAAATGAAACTAATGAGGATAATCATTATGCAGCTTATTTTGATATTAAAAACCAGGGACGTTCAGATATGTGGGAGTTCACCCCTGTATTACAGCGTAAATTGTACCTCGACTTACCAGTTTAATCGCTAAACTTGACAATTTGTCAAAAATTCGAGATACATTTCTCGCTGCACTGAGATACTTCATGCTACAGTAACCGTATTGAATGAAAGTGATTTCTCTTTAATAGGCCACACACTTTCACTCTGCCAAAAACCCCAATTTAAGGTTCAAAACCTAATTGTCCAACACCGCGAGTTCCCAGCATTCACCTCTAGCCAACGAACAAGCGTCTCAATTTCACAGTTCAGTAAGCCAGAGGTTATTCCTTGCTTCCACCGCGGATCGCACTGTATTATAGCCTTGAAAGGAGATCGACTCCCATTTCCTAGGCAGAGGTGGAGAGAAACAGATAAAAATTTAAAGGATGCAGTGGCAACAGTAATAGGTAAACATAAACTACACTGAAGTGCCACTGAATTAGGGATAGCAAAGCCTATGCAAATTGTGTAGCGCTGCGCATCATGTATGCGCAAGTGAGGGAGCTGTGGTAACTGCATATATAGCGCGTACTGTGGTTGTTCTGAATTAGTTGTTGGAATTGCAAGTATGGGTAAACTGCCTGATTTATACGCCTTCGATCGCGGACAAATCGTAGGTGCGCGACGCATGGGCCATTCAATTTCCGAAATCGTCAGACAGCTAGAATTTTCAAGGTCGACAGTGTCAAGAGTATACCAAGAATACATGGATGGTGGAAAAAAAAACTAGCGATCGGACAAACTGCAAAGGACAATTAGCCTTGACAGTGCGTGGTGAGAGACGGCTCAGGCGTATTGTACGTAGCCAGCGAATCCAAACATTAGCTCAAATTACCACCCAGTTTAATGACGGTGCCAGTCGTACAGTCAGTAAACGGACTGTGCAACGCTCGCTTCACCGTATGGGTTTCGGGAGCCGTCTACCTACGAGAGTACCATTGCTCTGTACTCGCCATCGGGCTGCACGTCTGGCCTGGGCAAGAGAACACAGAGACTGGAGTGTAGAGGACTGGAAACGAGTAGCATGGAGACTGATTGATGAGTCTCGATTCCGACTACTTAACGCCGACGGGAGGCTGAGAATATGGCGTCAGGCTCATGAAGCCATGGATCCTGCATGCCTGGCTGGAACTGTACAAGGGCATGGTGACTCAATCGTGGTCTGGGGTGTTTTTTCGTGGCACAGTTTGGGATCTTTGGTGCGTGTACCAACCTCCCTCAATGCAATTCGGTACGTAGAGTTGCTGGGTGATCACCTCCATCCGTTTATGCTGTTCTGTTATCCGCACGGTAATGGAGTTTTCCAGCAAGACAACTGTACCTCTCACAAGTCCCGATTGGCTACTGGCTGGTTGGATGAGCATTCCTCTGACTTCTCTGTCATGAATTGGCCACCTAGAAGCCCAGACTTAAATCCTATTGAACATCTTTGGGATGTTTAGGAACAAGGCGTGAAAGGCCATCACACAGCACCAAAGAACCTTACTGAATTATGGACAGCTTTAGCCAATATTTGGCAAGCCATTCCCGTGGAACGTTTCCAGAAACTTGTTGAATCTATGTCTCGTCGTGTGGCAGCCGTTATCAAGTCCAGATGAGGCCCAACTCGTTACTAGGTAGGTATCCCTAATTCAGTGGCACTTCAGTGTAGTAACGCACTGAATCATTGTTTATATTATTTTATAACTGCAGGAACTAAGAACAGAATATAACTAAGAACAGAATGGGGTGATGAAATCCTGGGGTTTTGATTCTTTAATAATATATGGGCCAGTTTGCAGGTATAGATGGACTTAAGGCTGCTGTGTACTAGCCCTATTGGATTCTCTTACTTCCATGTAAACCTATGAGGAAAATGGATTGCCGACTTGGATTGAAAGATTTTTTAACGTAGTATTACGGTCCGCCATAACGGTCCTCCGGAAAGCAAAATTTCAGACGCTAAAACCATCCGTCCGTACCTCGAGAGTTATAATTTTGGCAGCGTGCCAGTCTGTATCGCTTGGACAAGCAGTAAACAGTTAAATAGGAGAGTACCAAAATGCGTCAAATTTTTGACATACATATATGTATATACCGGGTGGGCAAAAAGTCAGTACAAACTTTAAAAATTCATAAAAACCGGAAAAATAACCAAAATAAAAAAAAGGTTTGCAGGGTTAGCATCGCTAGATCACGGAATTTTTTTTAAAACAGGAAAAAAAATAACCCAAAAAACAGCCGACAGGTGGCGCTGGTACGAGCGAATTCTGTGGAAATATGCAAATGATACTGTTATAAGAACGTGCGCTCCTAATCCACAACCAGTTGTTCCGCGATCCGCCGAGAGGTGTCATGTATACATCCGGACCTGCTGCACTCTGCCGTTGCTGGATTTGTGACTAGCCTGCAGTGCCTTATCCCCTGTGGTGGGGGACATGTGGAACACCTACTGCTGTAATAAACGATTTAGAAGCATTCTTTAGAAGCTGCACAGAGGACACTTCCAGGAATATGCATTTGTTTGATCATTATCATTCACATTATGATTTTTTTAAACATGAGACCTTAAATGATACATATCATTGACCTTGCAATTACAAAAATGGCATTTATATGCCTAATCCTTTTCATCTCTTGGGCTAGGGAAATAGCTAACCTTGTCAGAATGTTTTTTCTTCACATGCTGCCTGAATGCCTTATAACTTCCGTAGATATTATTACACAACGGGCAGATAAATTTTCCTGGCGTTACAGGAGGAATAGATGTTAAAGATTCGGCATCGTCAGGAACAGGCATTTTTACTTAGATTCACTAAAGTATAGAAAGGCAAAATGGAACGTATTGTAACCGCTAAGATATACAAAGACAAAATGGAGCGTACTGTAGAGTGGTTCACAGACAAAAAAAATTCCTGTTGCCAGGAAAAAAATTCGTGTTACAGGCACTCATTCCGGGATATTTTTTTATAGTAGATCGATTGGCTTTGGATTTTATAAAACGAAAAAATTGGCAACGGGTTCTCGTAACAATTTCCATGTAATAAAATCATAAAATAAAAAGATTCCTATATAGGTCAACAGATGGCAGCAGGAGCAAAACGAAACTGATGCTGGGTTTAGATTTCTCTCTGTAGACGCTTGTCAGTGACATAGCTAGGGGGATGCGGTGGGTGCGGTCCGCACCGGGCGGCACATATTTTGGGGCGGCATATTTTTATTTAGTATTAGTTGTAAAAAAACCACTTGTTCAATTCATAAGTTTACTATTCGATTTCTACGAATTATGAATTACTATATGATTTCGAATACTTTTCCTCATCGTCAAGTCAATGTAGGGTTGAAATTATTATCTCTAAAAATTTTGCTCGGATACAGACATCAATGGTGCCGATGTCGAGTAGAAGTTTTATGTACTACTCCGTGCTCGATGTTTATTGAATGCTTAGTACCACCGTTACCATGGAGATGACACGGCCTCCTTTATTACTGCCTAATTTAAATATGGCATCCAATGGTAAAAAAGTTCCCCACCTATAGTTTGTCTCAATTACAATTATTTATTTATGTTTATTAATTTATAAAAACCACCTATTGATTGACTTAGAAAGGGCGGCAAATTAGAGACCGCCCCGGGCGGCAAAAGTTCTAGCTACGCCACTGACACTTGTCATTCCTTTCGTTATTTGCGTATCTTTTCTTTGACTTGTGTAAGTCAGCGCCAACTGTCGGCTGTTTTTTAGTCGTACCAAACGTTGGTCCTCCAAACGAAGTTAAATGACATCATCACTAATTCTTTTTAACGTAGAATTACGTTCCTCAATAACGGTCCTCCGGAGAGAAAAAAAATTGTCCGTCCTGCGTCGTGAGTTATAATTTTGGCAGAGCACCAAAGACAGTAGCAGGAAACAGTTAAACAGAAAAGTACCAAAATGGGTCCAAAATAAATAATAAAAAAAAGAGGTAAGCAAGGATAAGTAATCCTGCGTTAATAACCCGCGGTAGTTTCGTTAAAAGAGACTACCTGGAATTTTTTTTTATCTGATAATATTACTGACCCAGTGCACTGCGAACATTTTTTATACTACAGACCAGCAACTGCAAAACAGTTATACAGCGAAACTTTTGGGAAAGTAATGTTTTCTCTTTAAAAATAAAATTACAAAAGCTTACGAAATCATTTCTTTCCATATCTTTTAAAACTCTACTTTATCTATATATATAAAACAGTTCCGTAACTGACTCATTCATTCACTGATTGACATACAACGCACAGACCAAACCGCTGGACCTAAAGGGCTGAAATTTTGCATGGCGATTCTTCTAATAGTGTAGGGGTGCACTAAGAAAGATTTTTCAAAAATTCTTCTTAGATTTTTTAAAATTAAATTTTTAAGCTTTTTTTTAAACTTTTTTTACGTTTGCATTTAAAATAATACATTGAGGGTTATAAAATTTATATCACGAGAAAGATCATAAAAATGCCTTCGAAATGAAATTTTTTTCGAATTTTTACCTCCATTTCCTGATTTTTGGTGAATTTTTAAAGATTAATTTTTAGAATTTAATTTATTAAATGCCGATCACGTGATTTCTTTTTCTGGTACTTTCAATAAATTTATCGTCACGTGCGTAACAACTAAAGAGACAAAAAAAAAATATTTTTTTCTCTTTCTAATGCAGCAGACGATTGGATATTATCCAAAAAAAAAAATGCATATCCCTTACGATTTTTTTATAAATATATATATATACAGTAACCACCGCTTATAGTGATCAAGGGTTATAAGAATCAACCGTTTATAAGAATCAATATCGCAAAAACAAAAACAAATGTATTATTTCCATGTTAAAATTTTCGCTTTAAAGAATCAATCCACCGGTTTTAAGAATCAGTTTACACTCTTCGCTTTCCTTTCATTTTTCAAAAAAAAGCCACTTAAACCCTCAAAAGGTACGAAGTTCTTTCTTTATTCTTTTTAAAAGAAAGAGTGATAAGATGGGATGGAATACACTCGTAAAATGCATCCCTTTCTTTGTTAGACATAACATAATATTTTCCCCTTAAACGCTTTAGCTAAACACTGTCATATTAGCTTGACCCAGGGGCATCCTAACCGTGCGGATCCGATTTCACTTTTCTCCACTGACAAACAAAGACAGGGACTCTTTTTTCCCACCTCCCACATCCTGGTTGCAGCTTCCTAGACCCTGAAACAAATAAATCTTCGGGGACGTGCCCACTATCACTTAGGCAAACGTGAGATTATTAGATTCAGCACGTTATCAAACCGTGAAACGTAAGCTAGATGGTGAATCTTGGTCTGAGACTATTGGTATTGAAAGAGGTATAAACAGCCTCCTGAAAACTTCATTACGTCAAACTAACATAGAAAACTTTTTCTCGCTCCCTTCCTGTAGTTGAACTGTTAAACTGTTAAGCAGGTATGTTGTAACAAATATTGGATTTTTTTTCTTCTCTTACTATAATCATGTGTATCTACTTATAGTTCTAGAAATTAAGTTGTATTTTTCAAATTATAAAAATAATTTTAATAAAAGATAACTAACGTAAATTAAAGAGTATTTTATAGTAAATTATCTAATATATGTATATGTAGGTGTGTGTGTTCCTGTCCAAAAACCTAAATTTCGGCTATAAGAATCAACCGCTTATAAGAATCAAAAACAGTAATAACAAACGTGATTCTTATAAGCGGAAATCACTGTAGATAGATATATATTTTACATCAATTGTATACATTGATCATCGCATTTATTATAAATATATATATTTATTTTTTGGCATAAACTGCATACGTTGACCGTTGTATTTAATTTGAATGTACTCCGTAGCGAAGCGCGGGTTTTCAGCTAGTCTATATATATAAAACAGTTCCGTAACTGACTGACTGACTGACATATAACGCACAGACCAAACCGCTAGACCTAAAGGGCTGAAATTTTGCATGGCGATTCTTCTTATAGTGTAGGGGTGCACTAAAAGAGATTTTTGAAAAATTCTTCTTAGATTTTTTTAAAATTAAATTTTTATGCTGTTCTAGTAACTGTTTTTAAGTTTGCATTTAAAATAATAATTTGAGGGTTATAAAATTTATATCACGAGAAAGATCATAAAAATTCCTTTAAAATGAGATCTTTTCGAATCTTTACCTCCATTTTCTGATTTTTGGTGAGTTTTTAAAGATTAATGTTTAGAATTTAATTTATTAAATGCTGTTCACGGGGTTTCTTTTATTTTTGTGATACTTTAAACTAATTTCGGGTCACGTGCATTAGGGCCTGTTCACATAGGAGTCCGTTGCATAGCGTTAAAGTATTGAAATATATTTAACCAATGACAAACCTCCAAACGATTAGCAACGAAATTTTTAACTCCTATGATTGCTTTATTTTCATCTCAACGTCATCTTTTCTTTAACGCTACGCAACGGACTCCTATGTGAACAGGCCCTGACAGCGAAATAGACAAAAAAAAATTTTTATTCCTTTCTAATACGGCAGACGATTCGACATTATCCAAAAAAAATATTAAAATGCAGTAAAAGAAATGTTCCTAAAATTGTACTATATTAACTGTACTTTAGTATGTTCTATTAGATTTAATTTGAATACCGGGTGTTCGAAAAGTATGGCTACACTTTCAAAAATGAATTAAAAATAAACAAAGAAAGGTTTTCACTTATGGCTTTTTATGTTCCATAAAGAAAAGATTAAAGTTTCTGTTCAATGAAATGTAAACTAGATGGCGCTACATCCACGTTTTGCAACATTCTGCATGCCGTACTAAGGGAAGAAAGAGAAAGCCCTAAAGTAAACGTGTGGTGTGGTTTACTGCACGATCGAATTATTAGGCCTTTTTTCTTTCCCGGAGAAACTGTCCGCTCTGACAATTACCTTGATATGCTTGAAATTTTCGCATTTCATCAAGTAGAGGACTTGCAACTCAATATCATTTTCTAGCAGGATGGGGCACCACCACACTGGAGTTTGGAAGTGCTAAAGGTTTTAGATAAAAAGTTTCCCGGGCGATGGATGGAAAGAGGAGGTCCAATACCGTGGCCACCTAGATCTCCAGACATAACACCTTTGGACTTCTTCTTATGGGGATACGTGAAAAACATTATTTACCAATCTCCAATTTGTGAACCTGATGAACAGAAAAGTTGAATTACAGCGGCCATTCAGAGTGTTGATCCTGCAATTCTTCATAGAACGTGGCGAGAAATCTCGTATAGACCCGATGTGTTGCGCTCGACTTATGGTGCGCACATTGAAATCGTGGTATAAAGCAATCGTGGAATAAAGCGTTGCAAAAAAAACTTTGATATTTTCTTTATGGAACATAAAAAAAACTGTAAGTGAAAATCTTTGTTTGTTTATTTTTAATTCATTTTTTAAAGTGTAGCCATACTTTTCGGACACCCGGTATTTTCTTCTACATTATTTTGTCTATAAAAATATCCGTTACGATATTTTTTTATAAATTTGTATTTTTTTGAGAGGGGGGGATAAATTGCATACATTGATCGTTGTAATTATTATATACACTGCTGGCCACCCAAATTGCAACACCAAGAAAGACAAGAGATATCACAACAAAATTTATTTTGTAGATAACATGTTGACCAAGTATCAAAGGATTAAATTTATAGACTTCTGTGAAGTGTGGTTCCTGCCAAAATCAGTAGCCAGAGTAGCCGCCATTGTTGGAGATCACCGCTGCCACACACCTCGGCATTGATTCAAAGAGACTTTGGATGAGTTCTTGGGGTACAGCAGACCAAGCAGCTTCCACACTTTGCCAAAGTTGATCTGCTGTGGCAGCTGGGGATGGAATCTGGGTCAATCGTAGAGCAACCATGGACCACATGTTTTCTATCGGCGAAAGATCTGGAGAGCAAGGCGGCCAGGGAAGCAATTCAATCTGGCGATTGACGAAGAACCGTTGGACAATGCGTGCCACGTGTGGTCGCGCATTATCCTTTTGAAATATGGCTGTGGGCAAGCCCTGAAGGTAAGGAAGGACAACTGGCTCCAACACCTCGGAGATGTAGCGCTGGCTGTTTAAAGTACCGGCAATGCGTACTAGAGGTGTGCGAGAGTGATATCCAATACCGCCCCATACCATAATACCCGGTGCAGGACCAGTGTGGCGGTGCATAACGCAGCTGTTCAGCATCCTCTCTTCACGGTGTCTCCAGACTCGAATGCGACCATCGTGGTGTTGCAGACAGAAGCGTGACTCGTCAGTAAAGACAATTTCATTCCATTCTGCCGTCCACATCCTTCTGCCATCGCACCATTGGCGGCGGAGACGTCTGTGGTTCTGCGTCACGGGTAGACAAGGCAATGGGCGTCTTGCGGGCAGACCACTCTGCTGTAAACGGCGTCGAATGGTACGCGCAGACACTGGATGATGCGTTACAGACTGCATGTGCTGTGCTATGGTTCGTGATGTGACTGAGCAATCCGTCACTGCCATGCGCACAATTTGCCTGTCATTACGTGAAGTGGTGAGCTGAGGTGGATGCGATCGAACACGCCGGTCCGTCGTACCCTCCTGCATCCAACGATCACATATACGCATTACAGTTGTTTGGTTTCGTCCAACACGACTACCGATTTCCCTGAAAGATAATCCACAATCTCGGTAGGCCACTATCCTTCCTCTGTCGAACTGGGATACTTGATCAAAAGATGATCGCTGTTTTCGACGAGGTATAATTGATCGTTTTTTTGAAAAACCACAAGAAAAACACAATTGCCGAACTTGAAATCGTCGAAATCTCCAAGCCTTAAATAGCGCTTTGAAGTGGCGCCACAGGCGCGCGTGATGTGCGTCTGCGTTGAAATTCTAATCATTTGCATATCTCACCTCCGCTAATGCATGTTGTAAATTTCATGTTATTTGCATGTTTCCTTCAGGGTGTTGCATTTACAGTGGAAAGCAGTGTATATTTACTAGCATTATTGCCCCGGGTAGATATATAGATATAAAATTTTTCATGCATTCCATCAAAAAAATACTGGGCTGCATCCCCCGCAAAATAAACATCGTCACCCCCAGACCAACTCTCAAACCACCCTTCAGAACAAACATCTTTTCCCCCCGCGTATCGAATTAGACTGGTTGTGATGAAGGTAATGTATCCACATTTAAGAGGTGCGCTTAGGGTCACAAAAATCATTAAAAAATTAATTTAAGAAAAACTAATTGAGCCCCAAATTTCGTTTTTCCTGATTTAAGTTTCTCGGGTCCTAAACATTAACTGTGCCGAATTTGGTCCAGGTGGGTGAAACAGTCTATGATTCTATAGCGGACAAACAAACAGACAAGCTCTTATATATATATATATATATATATATATGTGTGTGTGTGTGTGTGTGTGTGTGTGTGTGTGTGTAATAGCACGTGCGCGGGCCGACGAAGGAAGGGCTGAGTGGTATAGTTTTGAGTAATGGTTTATCTTGTCGCCCGGCCGTGCATCACAAATGTTTAGGTCCATTCCCGCATTTCATCTCAACCCTCGGACACGCAAAACACCACAACGTTGATCTAACTACATCTTTTATTTTAAGATACACAGAAATACAACATCTCGGGGCAACTTACAAATGAAAAAAGCCTACATGTACGTGATACCAAACCTTATATAAACTTATCTCGTCATGTGATCGTAGTAGGGTTTAATTGGTTAAAAATTAGGAAAAAGCGTGACTAATGCGCTAAAGCATTTAATTTTCTGTCCACGCTACGCAAGTTTAGTTTTCGAGTAATAGGCAGCCATTTAATATTTTCTCTCGAGGTTATTAGAACTTAGAATCAAAAGCGAAATTAGTTCGAACGCCGCACGGAATTTACAATAAATTAGAATTTAAAAGAGTTATAGGATTTTTAATGTTATATATATATATATATATATATATATATATATATATATATATATATATATATATATAACATTAAAAACCTCTTTTAACATCTTTCCCCCCGCACGGGTATTCAGCTAGTTCTAAACCTTTAATGTTATATATATATATATATATATATATATAACATTAAAAACCTCTTTTAACATCTTTCCCCCCGCACGGGTATTCAGCTAGTTCTAAACCTTTAATGTTATATATATATATATATAACATTAAAAACCCCATACCATTTTAAAATCTAACATTATTCTAAATTCCCTTGGGCGTACGAGCTAAATTTCGCTTTTGATTCTAAGTTCTAATAATATCGAGAGAAAAAATATTAATGGCTGCCTGTTAAACGAAAACTAAACTGGCGTAGCGTGGGCAGAAAATTAAACGCTTTAGCGCATTTGTCACGCCTTTTCCTAACTTTTAACCAATTAAACCTTACTACGATCACATGACGAGATAAGTTTATATAAGGTTTGGGATCACGTACATGTACGCTTTTTTGATCATGTAACGGTATTGAATAGACGTAATAAAGTCTTTTCCGTAAGAAGCCGAGTGCGTCGTTTTGATATGGAGTGAATTGTAATATTAACATCTTCTTCTCACCGTGACATGGGAGATTTCGATATCTATTGGGCCAGTGTCAGTCTCCCATGTTATATATATATATATATATATATATATATATATATATATATATATAGATATATATTTCTCATTAACTACACACATTGGCCGTTGTATTTAATTTGAATGTTCTCCGTAGCGAAGCACGGGTATTCAGCTAGTTCTAAAATAAATAAATAATTTTACATTTTGAAATTCTTCACTGTATGCTACATCCGGAAAGAATCTCCCGTGTGAAATTACGGCTTTATTGTACAAGTATCGTAGTAATCACTCACCTGACATACAGCACAGTCCCACTTTTCCCGTTTCTCATTATGTGGCGATTTCCACTAAACCAAAACATTTCCATGTCGCCGGTGCAGTTAAACAATATACAATGAGTGTCCCCGTAGAGGAACCAAAACGTTGTAATTATTACATCAAAAGTGTCTCCTTACCGGAACCAGTGAAGTTATGGAATATGGTATGAGGATCCCCATAGCGTAACCAAAAGGGGTATGAAGTATAAAATTAATTTCGTAATAGCAAACAGGGAGAGAGAGAGATTATAAAGTTATGGAACATATTATGATCTAGCTGAAAACCCGTACTTCGCTACGGAGTGCATTCAAATTAAATACAACGGTCAATGTATGCAATTAATGCCAAAATATATATATTTATAATAAATACAACGATCAATGTATGCAATTGATGTAAAATAACGAAAAAACATATTTCTAAAAAATCGTAATGGATATTTTAATAGACAAAATAATGTAGAAGAAAATATTCAAATAAAATCTATTAGGACATACTAAAGAATATCGTACAGTTTGCGGAACATTTCTTTTACTGTATTTTAATATTTTTTAGGATAATGCCCAATCGTCTGCCGCATTAGCGAGAAATATATATATATATATATACATATATATATATATATATATATATATATATATATATATATATATATATATATATATCGTTGCTATGCACGTGACTCAAAATTAGTTTAAAGAATCACAAAAGAAAAAAAACCACGTAATCAGCATTTAATAAATTAAATTCTAAAAATGAATGTTTAAAAATTCACCAGAAATCAGAAAATGGAGGTAGAGATTCGAAAAAGATTTCATTTGAAAGGAATTTTAAGGATCTTTCTCGTGATATAAATTTTATAATCCTCGAATTATTATTTTAAATGCAAACTTTAAAGAATGTTACAAAAGAGCTTAAAAATTTTATTTTATAAAATCTAAGAAGAATTTTTCAAAAATCTCTCTTGGTGAAGCCCTACGCTGTGAGGAGAATCACCATGCAAAATTTCAGTCCTTTAGGTCCAACGGTTTGGTCTGTGCGTTATCTGTCAGTCAGTCAGTCAGTCAGTCAATCAGTCAGTCAGTTACGGAACTGTTTTATATATATAGATAGGGATACGGAATTTTCGAATTTACGAAATAGACGCGAATAAATCCGAAAATTGCAGATGTGAGCGAATAAAAGATAAAATTATTTTTTTACTACTTTTCGGCGAAAACTCAGTGATAAACGGCTTTTAAGGCGAAATGAAGTAATAATAGTAATAATTTATTGTCATAATTGCTTATCTAAAACCATCCACGGTCTTTAACTGATAAATCTCACTCTCGAAATTTGCTTATTACTTATTGCTAAAGACTTAACGAAGAAAATGTGGAGACTACTACAAGACTTAACGAAGAGGATGCTTATTACTTATTGCTAAAGACTTAACGAAGAGAATGTGGAGACTACTACAAGACTTAACGAAGAGGATGCTTATTACTTATTGCTAAAGACTTAACGAAGAAAATGTGGAGACTACTACAAGACTTAACGAAGAGGATGCTTATTACTTATTGCTAAAGACTTAACGAAGAGAATGTGGAGACTACTACAAGACTTAACGAAGAGAATGCTTATTACTTATTGCTAAAGACTTAACGAAGAGAATGTGGAGACTACTACAAGACTTAACGAAGAGAATGCTTATTACTTATTGCTAAAGACTTAACGAAGAGAATGTGGAGACTACTACAAGACTTAACGAAAAGAATGTGGAGACTACTACAAGACTTAACGAAGAGGATGCTTATTACTTATTGCTAAAGACTTAACGAAGAGAATGTGGAGACTACTACAAGACTTAACGAAGAGGATGCTTATTACTTATTGCTAAAGACTTAACGAAGAAAATGTGGAGACTACTACAAGACTTAACGAAGAGGATGCTTTTTACTTATTGCTAAAGACTTAACGAAGAGAATGTGGAGACTACTACAAGACTTAACGAAGAGAATGCTTGTTACTTATTGCTAAAGACTTAACGAAGAGAATGTGGAGACTACTACAAGACTTAACGAAGAGGATGCTTATTACTTATTGCTAAAGACTTAACGAAGAAAATGTGGAGACTACTACAAGACTTAACGAAGAGGATGCTTTTTACTTATTGCTAAAGACTTAACGAAGAGAATGTGGAGACTACTACAAGACTTAACGAAGAGAATGCTTGTTACTTATTGCTAAAGACTTAACGAAGAGAATGTGGAGACTACTACAAGACTTAACGAAGATAATGCTTATTACTTATTGCTAAAGACTGAACGAAGAGAATGTGGAGATTACTACTGTTAGCTTTTGACTAAGAATTTTGATACTTTCTTAACCAAGTAAGTAAAATTGTGACCTAACCAAGTAATAATAATTTTTTTTCAATAAATGCGAAATATATATATATATATACATTATTTTTTTCTTTTGCGAATAAAGTGAAATTTTATATATTGTAATTAATTTTTGCAAAATATCGATATTTTTTATGCGAAATTTACGTACACCTAATTATGAATGTCCCCATAATGCAGTGGTTCACAACCTTTTTGATCCCTTCCCCCTTTTACCCTAGTTCAGAATACCATTCCTCCCCCCCCCCCTCTTTCTCAAGACTGTCTCATTCAAAAGGTGCATTCCAATCAATATTCATATAATATTGAAAATCTTTTGTTTTTTTCCCTATATTAGTATATATGCATTTATTTGGATTATTTTTAGAGTAGAATTTTACAAATTCAGTAGCAAAAGAGAATGTTGATGGTTTTCAAAATTTGAATAAAATTAATTTTTTTATATGTTTAGAATTCATTACTTAAGTCTGCTAGAAGATTTATTTAATGTTTTTATGTTTTACTTTTCAGCTTTTTTTGCTCCAATGATGAAAGGCTAAATCTAGCCAATTTCTGAGGAGTTTATTGTAAATTTATATATTTTTATATTGGGTTTTCTTTTTATTCATGTGTATAACATTTCGAATGCTTTTTTTTTTCTATGTTATTTATACTGTGTTTAGTTTTTAAATTGATTTTGGTAAATGAACATTCAACAGTCTGACATTTTTACTTTTCAGGTTTACTTTTCAAAATTCTTTACTTTCCAAAAGACAATTTGACATTTTTCCTTTTCAGCTTTTAGTGGTTTATTATAAATGTGTATATTTTATGTTTTACTTTTCAACTTTTTTTGCTCCAATGATGAAAGGCTAAATCTTGCTGAATTCTAAGGAGTTTATTATAAATTTATATATTTCTATATTGGGTTTTTCATTTTATTCATGCGTATAACATTTCACATGCTATTTTTCTGTTATTTATACAGTGTTTTAATTTTTAAATTGATTTTGGTTAACAAACATTCGCCAATTTGACATTTTTACTTTTCAGCTTTTAGTGGTACAATGATGAAAGGCTGAATCTACCTAAATTCTGAGATGTGTATAACATTTCACATGCTTTTTATTTCTATTTTATTTATACTGTGTTTAGTTTTTAAATTGATTTTGATAACAAACATTCTTAAAATCCCGGACAACAACGGGTACTTTAGCTAGTTATTTAATAAAGAAATCTTAAGGAAAGACCGTTATAAAATCATTTAGTGGTTATATTAGATGTTAAATGCGTTGTGTAATTGTACAATAACCAAAGTATGCAGTTTCTAAATGCTGTACCCGT